>VMDO01006430.1:0-67255 GCA_007922755.1 Pedetes capensis
TTTTGAATTATGATGCTGGAGATGAATATTGAATATACCATGGACTGCCAAAAGAACCAATATATCTGTCCTAGCAGAAGTGCAACCAGAATGCCCCTTGGAAGCAAGGATGGCTAGACTATGTCTTATGTATTTTGGACATGTTGTCAGGAGGTACCAATTCCTGGAGAAGTTCATCATGTGAAGGAGAGTGGTGGATCAATGAACAAAAGGAAGATGCTCAACTAGATGGACTGACACAGGGTCTGCAACAATGGGCTTAAACATAAATAAATGGTGTCCCTGGCACAGAATCTGGGGGTGGGGGTGTTTTGCTGTATTGTACATAGGGTCAATATAAGTTGGACCTGACTCGATGGCTCCTAACAGCAAAAATAACAATATTTCAAACAAGTAGAATATGTTCCTGGGAGCAGAACTTCTGGATCCAAAGACGTTGATGTTTAACGTTTTGGTGGGTGGGGCCACATTGCTCTACAAGGGTGTTTCTGCAGTTTGCGTTCCCACTAGCACTGAGTGGGATGTTCCTTTCCCCACACCCTGGCCCAGGAAATATGTTACTAAACACTTTGATCATTGTCAAAATGATAGGTGGTAACTGTTACCTCATTGCGACCTTAATTTGCATTCCCCATCTTAAGAGTGATATTGAGTAGTTTAATTGTTTGGGAGGCATTTACGGTTCTTTTCCGGGATCTATCTGTTCATACCCTTTGCATTGACTTGTAGGCATTCTTTATAAATTCAAAGAAGTTTGTTACAAGCATTTCCTCCAGATTGTTTTTCATTTGACTTAAAATGTCAGACATGATAACTTTTGTGTAGTTTCAATTTTTTGTTTTTGTGTTTTTTGTCATACTTAGAATGACTTCTCTACTTTGCTAGCATAAAAAATTTTCTCCTTGATTTACTTCTGGTGTTTTTAAATTTTATTCTTTTATGTTTAAACCTTTTCAACACCTAGAATTTATCTTCATGTAAGATTTGAAGGGTCAGTCCTCTTTATTTTTCATTCCAAATAGCCACCTGGTTGACAAAACATGATTTATTGAATAGTGTGTCTTGCATTCACTGATTTAAAATGTTACCTGTTTCTACACATATTACAACATGTTTGCTTTTATTTCTTAACATTCTACTCCATTCTATTGATTTACCTATTCATGATTCTATCTTATAATATTTTAATTTCAATAACTTTTAGACATTAAATATCTAGCAGAGGTTGTCTCCACTCATTACTCTTCTTTTCTCCCACATATACGTGTGCGCGCCCGCGTGTGTATTGTGGATGAAACCCTGATCCTAATGAATGCTAGGCAAGTGATTTGCCACTGATGCTTTTGAATTATGGTGCTGGAGATGAATATTGACTATACCATGGACTGCCAAAAGAACCAATATATCTGTCCTAGCAGAAGTGCAACCAGAGTGCCCCTTGGAAGCAAGGACGGCTCGACTATGCCTTATGTATTTTAGACACGTTGTGAGGAGGTACCAATTCCTGGAGAAGTTCGTCATATATGGGAGAGTGGCGGTTCACACTCTACAGCCCTAGGCTTTTTCAAAAAATTATTTTTACTTGTTTATTTCCTATATAAACTTTAGAGTGTGCATGTCTGATTAAAATAATCCAACTGACATTTTTAGTAGAGGTGTACAAAATTTATAGATTGATTTAAGAGAACAGATATTTTTCTGATACTGATAGTTATTATTAAAGAACATACCACACCTTCCACTTGTATTTTTGTCTCGGATTAATATTTTAAAGTTTTCTGTATATAGATCATGTAGATCTGTTTTCTTTATGTTGATCTTGGTTGTTCTCAGGTCTTTTATCTTTATTTTGTTTCTATTGTAAATGAGTTTTCCCTTTTATTATATCTTCTAATTGACTATTATTTACATATAAGAAGGCTATTGATTTCAATATATTAATATGGTATCCAAGAGCCTTAATTAATCTCATTGTTTCTAAACATTTGTCGATTACTTTTCTTAAATTTTCTTTTTTGGTGTTTCTTTGGATTTATGTAAAATGTTATGCTGTCAGACTGAAAATTCTGTTTCAATATTATTCATATTGGCACACATTTGTATACTTAAGATCAGCAGGAAGAGTTAGCAATGTTTTTCAGGGGAAATATTTGTGACTTGGCTGCTACCTCAAAAAGCCCAAGAACTTTAAGTCCTGAGGTGATACTCAGGAATCCTTCCTTCTGTCTTCCAGAAATCTTCATATAATATAAGCCTAATAAAGTTGAACCTCTGATTCTGTATCTTTTCTTTGGATTTCTTTTGGATTGTTTAAGCAAATAATATTATCTGTAAGTACTCATAGCTTGGTTGTCTCTTTTCCAGCTTTTATGTCTATTATTTCTATATCTTATCTATTGTGTTGGTTAGTAACTTCAAAGCAAGTGCAAGTAGCCATGGTGGCAGAGAGCTTCCTTTACCTATTTCTGATATTAACAGAAATGCCTCTTCTGCTGTTTCCCTGATAAGCACAAGGCTTGGATATTTATTTTCTAGTGCCGAATAAGTAGCCATCTGTTCTTACTTTTAAATAGATTTTAAAACTCAAGAATGCAGTTTTATTTTTTTTCAATTACCTCTCCAATTTTTATGAATGAGCACATATTTTTTCTCTTTTGATATATTAATATGAAGATTTTTGCAAAATTGTATTTGAAATCACCCACCTAGTATCTAGTATGTGAAGGATTTCCTCTATAAAAACTCAATCTTATTCTTCTTACATTAGCAACTAGCTTTCTTTGAGGTTCTGGAGGTAGATTACCCACAATGATATATCTGTGGTTACAGAGTTTTTTGTTCTTTTTGCTCCAAGGTTCCATGATGCCTCTAAATAGGACTTTTAAGATAAGCCACATAAATGTTTTTGGTTCACTTCTGATGTCTCATACTAAAGCAACTCACTTTCTATGTTTTTTTGCAAACTCTCTGCTCCTCAGTTCAACTGGAAATATGTGGATGGCAAAGAGGCACTTGTTACATTTCTACTTTTGACAACCTAGAGATCCTGGGGGCTCCCTTCCATCCCCCCTGGCAGGATGCACTCAGTGTCAATCTTTGCACACGTGCCAGCTCAGTTTCTCTACCATGGAGCAGTCATGAGCAGCCAGCCTCCCAACACAGCTCAGAACATGGCTTGCATCCTCTGATTTAGTGAGTTGCAGTCTGGAGACGTGGATTTAGCTAGACTGGTTTGACATGCGTCCTCAGCAGTTTCTCCAAGTGACGAGTCAGCCCAGGAGCTGGCCTTTCATGTGCCTGTGCTTCTGTAGTGTGGAATCATGTCTCCTCAAGTTCTCTTATCTCCCTATCTCAGACACAGACCTGGGGCCATGATAGTTTTCCAGAGGCAGCAAAGATTTCACCCTGGGAAATCTCATTCTTGCAAATGGGAGAAAGTGTTAACTCAGTACAATCCAAGAAACTGTCATTAGATTCTGTCTAACAGCTGGGTGCAGAGACGGAATGTAGCAAGATGAATATGGCCACCATTACTTTCCTGGAGTTCTGTTAAGGGCAAGACTTGGTTATTATAATTGGAAGAAACAAGTGCTTAATAAATGCTGTTGGACTAACCTTCCTGCCTCTCCTTAATCCTTGCTTCACCTCTTCAATCCTTTCTTCACCATGCCTCCAGCCTCCTCCTTAATAATCCTTCTTTCTGTCTCCAAATCTTCCTATAATATAAACCTATAATGCTGAACCTATACTTATATCTCTTCTTTGCCTTGAGGACAAACTTCAGATTTATTCTCACATGCAGGGCCCATCATGGTCTGGCTCTAACAATGTCAGCTTGCCTCATCTGCCTCTATTCCTTTTTTATAGACAACAAATCCCCATGATATGAATGCAACACATTCTCTCATCTCTATCTTGGGAAAACTCTGTCCCCTAAATAGGAAGTCCTTTCCCTTTTCCTTGCCTGATGATCTCCTGCTCATCTGCCAAGACTCAGGTCAAATGCCTCTCCTTTGAAAGTCATTTGACACCTTTCCTACATTTTGTTTCCTCATTTCTCTAAAGACCCAGAGGTACCATGTTCATCTTTCTGCTTAGCGCTTTACACATCAACTTATAAACCTTCTAGTCCAAAGTTGAATGCTGGAAGAACAGAATTTTCATCTCTGTTGTTTGTATACTTTATGACGTGCCTAATATGTTGGTACAGTAGTATATATACACACTTCGTAACTAATAAACATATACCTATGTTATGGGTGTATGCTCAGAAGATGTTTTACTGACAGTGTTAAAAACCTAAAAAATGTGAAGGCCATTACTGTAGTAGTTACATCTTGAAAGGCATGAACACTGTCTTACTTATGTTGTTGTTGTTGTTGTTAGGTGCCGTCAAGTCGGTATCCGACTCATAGCGACCCTCTGTACAACAGGGGAAACACTATAGTCAGTGCTTCTCTGCTGTTCATAGGGTTTTCAATGGCAGATTGATTTTTATAGGAACTCAATAAAAATTGGTTGACTAAGTCATAGGCTTCTACCTGAATAAAATGATATAAGTACTTTAAATGAATTGTGAGCAAGATGTAAAAGGTAGAAAGAGTAGAAACAGGATTGTGTATTAGTTTAGGATCCAGAGAGCCCTGGATTCAAATTATTTCTTCCAGAAGCATTCAAAATACCTACTGTATTCTCTTAGCTGAGGTACTCACCTTTACAGGCAAGGGTCACAAAACTACTTCTGTTAAGAGGCAGATAGTAAATATTCAGCTTTACAAGTCACATATTTCTGTAACTCCTCAACTTTGCACGATTATAGACAATACATACACATCTGTGTCTGTGTTATGCTAAAACTTTATTAACAAAAACAAGTGACCAGATCTGGTTCACATAGGAGCTGGATAGTGTGCTGACATCTGTTGTAGATAATTCCTGGCCTATATAATCATTTTTTTAAAATGTATTGCCCTTGCAACATGCTTTGCCCATGGCTGGCGATGTGTTATTGTTAAATAAATGCTAAAAATCTCAACAATGATTAGTTCTGGTTTGAGGTCTTACAAGGAAAGAGATGTCTGAGTTCAGTCTTTTATTTATTTTTTTTGTGGTACTGGGCATTGAACCCAGGTCCGTGCGTTTGCATGCTTTGCAAGTGCTGGACCACTGAGCTGTACCCCCAGCCCATTTTTAAAAAAACTTTTTGAGACAGGGTCTCACTAAATTACACAGACTGCCTCTGGTCTTGAACTTGCAATCCTTCTGCCTCTGCCTACCAAGTTGCTTGGATTATAGAGGTGCACCACTGTGCCTGGCTGAGTTCAGTCTTTATCTAGAGTTACATAGCAGAAGGAAAAGGTGGGGAAAGAGATGAGAGAGGAAATAGTCGAGGAAAGGACACATGTAATGACCTCAGTCCTGTTGAGGGGACCCTGGAAACTGCTGGAGTGTTCACTGTGTGATGGTGTGGTAGAAGTAGTGAGGGGTGAACAGTAAACTCTCTTGAATTTATGATGGAATGGAGATGATAGAAACCTCTATTCCTCTAGAGATAATCAGAGAAATTGTAAGACAAACACCAGGTATTTGGTGGGTACACCTTGACCTTTTCCTCTGGCCTGCTGGGTTACCTCTTTGGGTACTGACTTCCGCCTACTGTCTAAAGCCAAGACTGTTGGCTACTCTCTTTGCTGAAGGGGATTTCCTTCCAGTCCATATGCTTAGGGTAACCTTCCCATTTTGAGCTTCAACCTTCCTCAGTAGACCTCTTGTCCCACATATTCAGAGGCCCACTGACGAGTGAAGCCCAGAATACAATGGTTTCTTGACTAGAGTTTTGCAAAGTGTTGTGTGGACCACTTAGACCTGGAGTGGAATCCCTGGATGCATCTGGGAATTCCTGGACCCCAACCAGAGCTCCAGAGTCAGGATCTTTGCTCTGGAGCCCATTGTAAACTAGTTCCCAGGTGAGTCTCACACATGTTAGAGTCAAAAACCTGCTGTTGTTCTGACAAAAGCATAAAAAAACAACCCAGGCCCTCCCTTTGAGCTTCTTTCACCAGACTCCTAGTTCTTTAAAACCAGTGGAATCAAGGAAAGTTAGAAAAATGCACCCAGTAATAGCTTGCCTGCCTTTTTCCTGTAACATTCACTGATATTTTAAAACAAATTACACATTGAATAAGCCCATGTTGCAGGACTGTGTAAAGTACCTGTAGCACATAGCTTTATCCCAGGTGGAACAGGCACACATTTCCTGCTTACAAAGCTCCTGTGAGGCTTCCCTCCTCATAACTTCCTGATTTCCTTTCCTACCTGGCCTGCTGGGAGGGAGACAACACCATGAATTTTCCTGGTTAGGACCTCCACAAGTAGTTTGAATCTTCCTGGTCTTTTCCCATCAGCCTCTTTAAATGGATTTAAATGGATTAGGGAGATGCTAATGACCATGTTAGGGATCCTCTGCTCTGGTGGACTTTCGGTCAATCTAGTGTGCCTCTTCTTGGCGGGATATAATGCTATCCACTATATCACAAAGCCACCCATTTGAAAGGTAATTTTGTCGTCTTTATGATCACAGGACTCAAGATCATAGGTTTTGCTTCCAGGTATTTAACTGGTGAATTATTGTTGATTCTCCATTTACCATGGGTGTTAGAATCTGCATAAAAATGAATATATACATATGTATACATGATATACGTGTATGTATTTATTTTCTTGACTGTGATTGTTTGTAATAAATTGACACATTAGTGCCAAGCTATTCTAACTTTCACTTGAGTAAACTGAAACACAGGGAATGAAATGACATATCTAAGGTCATATGACTGGTATGTGTCTGAATCAGGGTTCACATGCAGATTCTGGAGTCTGTAAGGATATTATTCTGACCCTGTGTGTTGGCCTGGGTTCACTCCTACAACAGGATCTCTGTCAAAATAAAATCAAGAACTTGTGGACAACCTGGGAGAAGAAATCTTGGGATACTTTACAAGTAAAGAGCGTCCAAGTAGTAAAACTGTTCAAGATTCTGGCACCCTATTAACTCTTCCTGTTATAGCTAGGTCACAATTGTCTTTATGATTCTCCCCTGGAAAAGCCATAGTAACCAGTAGATGGCAGTATGTGAACATTAACAGAGAAAAGACTCTTGCTCTTGATTTTGAAGAATAGTCTGGGACTGCCATGGTGAAAGCTTTGGCCAGGACATCTCAGTGGTACACTCGTCTTTCAAAAACAAGGAATTCTGAGCTGTTTTGTGACATTGAGCTCCAGTTGGAGGCAGGAGGCCAGGCTTTAGTTCTATGAGAAGCTAGAATATGGTTCTCAACCCCATCTGGACATTAGAACCAACTGCTATTCTAATTTACCTGGTTCAGAGTAGGGCCTAGGCATCCATATTTTTTTTTAACACTCCCCAGGTGCTCCAGTATGCTAAGAGTGTTGGTAATCTGTGTTAGATAAAGGCTATCCATTTATGGGTTGCAAGAACACAATGCAAAGCAGTGTAATGTGACTCCTAGTGATGTTCCAGGCATTTCACAAGGCATCACAGCTGCAGAAATGAATGAGACATTGACATGGTCTCTACTTACAGGAGGCCAAAGTTCTGAGGGGGCTGAGATTAGAAATCCTAAATAAGACCTAGGCATGGGAAGTGTTTCTGCAGTCCAGTCTCTGCTTTGCCCTGCATGGCCTTGTGTAAGTCACTTGACCACTCCATGACTCACTTTTATTAATGGGTTTTGTTGGGCTTTCTTACTAGGAAAAGGAGGACAATGAAATAGATGCCTCCAAGGATCTGTAGAGCTGTGTTTCTAAGTACAGTATCTTTTCTCAATCAGATTCTGTGTTCCTAGGAGCAATCTAGCTGTTCTAGGAGGAGATGGATTCCCTTAGCCCAGAACTAGCTCAGCACTTCAGACTGGACAGAGGGACCTGCTGTTGCTTTGAGGTGTGATGATTTTCATTGGCCAAAGGTAGCATTATAAACTATTACAAGGCAAATTATTTGTTGACGATAAAGTCTTTATAAACAACCACAAATTTCATGTCCTTGTATTCCAGATACATGTTCTAGAACAGCATTAGGGGCAGAGGTGGGAGGGGTGTCCAAACTACAAGGAACCCCAGGTCTTGCTCTAATTTCTTTGTCTCTGTACCCCCAGTTTTAATCTACCACTAGGATTTCTCCTATACTAGGAGGGCCTCTAGAAGATTGCTTTGTAATATATACCTTTTGTGGGGGGCTGTGAGGCATATTCAAGAATGAGGAGGAATTCACAATGATGGTCTGGGAGTCCTATCTGTAGTTTATGCTTAGGAAAGACTTTCAGAGCACTGACTAGAACTTACTCATCTCGCTCATTTAAATACCTGGCACAGGCCTGGTATAGAGTAGGTGTGAGCAGATGTTTGTTGCATTAAGTTTCTGTAGTTTGGAGTATTTAACTTTGTCAAGCTGACATTAAATATTCAGATCTCAGGATCAGAATTGGCTTTGATGCTATTCGTGTCTTATAGACATAGAAAACTATGAAATAGATCATGTTTCTCTCTTTGAATTGTCTGCTAGGAAACTCAGAGATAAATTAGGGGCCCACTTCTAGCAAATAACTAAACAAAAGATCCTGTGTTACATACATGTTATTGTACAATGCCTGATACCACTTTACTTTTCTTGAGATTGATATTTATTATACTGAATCATTTCAAGCTGCCTCAAATTCTCTTTGGAATAAGGAATAAGACAACTTGTTAAATCTGAGGCAATGTTTGGGACAATTCTTGGTACATAATAAGAGATCAAAGAGTCTATTAAATACATGAATGATATTGTTATCTGAATCTTAAGCTTGAAATCAAAGTTTAATCAAGTTTATCAATCAACCCAAAAGCCATAGTCTTTCAAAACAAAGTAATGTACATGGGATGGTCATCTTGGGAAATAAATTCACCCAGGAAGAATGACCTGTTTAAGATCACACAAAGATTCAGTGGCTCTGAGGTAGTCCAGTTTTTTCTTTTTCTCCTGATCTAAGTACTACATTTCCCATTACTCCAAAAATACCTTCTTTGATCTTCCAAGAGAGGTAGCTATCCTCAAATAGCCTTCAAAATGAAATATAAAGAAAGGTACATTCATCTAGTTATTCCTCAGGTAAAGCTGGGGATAAAACAAGAAAGCAATATCACCTATAATAATTCTGCTTATTGTTTCTCAATGACAGCTCATTTGGTGACCCATGCTATGATTTCATTTCTAAATTCTTAAGAAGATAAGGTTGGAGGATGTTGATAACCCCATTCAGCAGGCAGCCCAGTCTCCTGGGAGGTTGGGAAGAGATAGTTTTACTGACAATGTTTATCCTGAGCAGAAGCCAGCTGGCCCGTTGGCTGAAAGCATGAGCTACTTTGTCTTGTCAAATATCTTTGTCTAAAACATGGCCAAGAGAGAACCAAGGCAGCTGAATTTTGGTGGAAATTTATGTTTAATGTATTTATATTTATTCAGGATTCCTATAGAGAACAAAAGAAGCCATGCTCCTACATAACAGCCTGACCTATTTACTTTTTCAGCATTTTCTCAAGCACTCACTCCGCTTCAGCTCCATCATTTTTACTACTCTACATCCATTGTGTAAGTCTCTGCCCAAGATATAAGTTTTTAAACCAAAGCCTCCCTATCTCCCCAAAATCTTGTTCTTTCCATAGTCACTGCCCCCGGTATATTTTGACAGACATGGATAGATGTATACAATTTGCTCTAAAGCTGGATTTACATCCACTTTTGGCCAGTTTTCCCAGATACACCCTCAATGAAAGGCACTGAGTCTTCCTACTAACACAATTTGAGTTTGGAAATCATCATCTACAGAAGGTTCATTTCATAAAAATTCTATAAATGAACCCCAAGCTCTTTATTACTGCAAATGGCTGCAGCAAATGTCTTGCTTTTGAGTCTTTTCTCATGTTTTTCCCTCTTCCTAGGAAAAGGGGGAGCTAGGAGCTCTAGCTCAGATAACATAGTGTCCACAAGAGCTCTTATTGCTCTCTTCCTTCTACATCCTCAAGGGGACCATTGCCATGAGAACACTGCCACATTATGTTACTATTATGAGGCCATATGTCTGCTTTTCCCAATGCTCTGTGAGCTCCTCCAGAGCAGAGCCATCTTTTCTTCATTGATGCATCTTCTGCCTTCCCAGAGTCAAGATTGTAGTAGATGCTCATGTGCACATTCACTCATCCTAGTGTTGATTCATTGCGGTTGCTACTGTTGCCTTACTCAGATTTCTTGCCTTACCCATGAGGAGCAGACTCTGCAGAAATCCTGGCCATAAAGAAATCTGATGTGCTAGTCAGAGCAGGTCACCTGTTGGCTCACTGGTGTGAGTGTGATGTGATGATCACACAGCCCAAAGGTCTGGGCTTTGTTCACACACACATATATATTTTCTGAGTCATGCCTGGCCAACTATTGTCTGAGCCTCAGTTCAGGAAAGGAAAAGACACAGCTTTTGCCTGTATTTTTTTTCTGGAGGCTTCAGCTACTGATTTTGACTCCTAAGTTGAACCTTCTATGGGGATTCTCTGAGTTTGACTCACCTCACTCTTCATTTGAGATGAATTTGCTGAGGCAAACACCTTTGGAAAGGGAGAATTGGTGTTTTGGAAATCTTTTACTTAATCCAAGGTGAAATTGCAAATTCTTAGCTACATACCCAGCCCATAAGGTGAACCCTAGATCTTCCTCAGGCCTAGTGTAGTGGACTTGGGAATACCACTTGTCACTGTGGAGGAGACAAAACGATGCCTTTTAATATTGAGAATATTTCTGTTTATGTCATGTTTTATACCACTTATTTCAATTACACCACTTAGGGTAGACCAAACATGTCTCTTCACCTCTACCTCAAAAGTCTTGTGCACTTGTAGATGAATAATCCATTTCTTTAAGTTTTTCTTCATGCAACCCCACACTTGTACTTTTAGCAATGGAACTACTTTCTTTAGGGCTCATATTGCATTCAAAGAAGCCACCAACAGCCCAGGGTGACTGAGAAGAAATTTAGATGTCTGGCAGAGTCACTTGAAAACCTCAAAGGGGTCATTTCCTAACTCACTGTAAAGCATCATGAAATTCATTTTTCATTTTTTTCTGCTTCAATTTTATTCTATCATCTGTCTCTATCATAATTCTAAGAAAATGTCCCAGCCCAGCCCAGCCAGTCTCCCTTAATTTCTCTTCTTCTCTCCTATCTTAGGCTCATTTCCTTACTGTTGGGGGAGGAGGAAGGGTGAAGTGGGTAGGAGGGATTACAGACATAGGTTAGAAAAAATGTTTGTTATGGATTAGAATTGGTCAGAGTGAATGATCACCAGGGCAGCCTGAAAACAATCCTATCCTACCTTCTTTTTCTTAACACTACTTCTAGTGACTACCATTCAAATACCACTGACTTTTTAGAGAGACCAATTCTGCTTGCATCTCATATGAAACTTCTCATGAACTCAAAAGCCTTATAGAACTTATTCAGGATCTGGAATTGAGGTGGACATAGATTCTATAGATCCTATAGATTTGAAGTTTCTGTAAGGTCCTGATCAGAGTTTTCTGGTAACTGTATAAGAGGAGAAGAAGAAAAAAATTAGGTTCTTGTAATTGTGTTTTGTTAAGTTAGAGGTCTAGTCACTTGTAAGTGAAAGATCAATTCTAGCCTAGTGATTTGTACTTTTGTGGGGCTAGAGTGTGGAAATGATTGCGGTGTCCCCCCACCACTCCAGCCCCACCTGATTTGATTGCCAGGACTATTGCAGCTCATTGAAGTCACTTTTAGGTTTGCAGTTTGACACTTCCATCTGTGTCCTCATCTCAGTCAAGTGGGACCTTCTACCCTATTGCTCAAGGTATGTGGGCTGACTTTATGGTGCTTTCTTTGCTTGTCTTCAGCGGTGGATTTTTCAGTAATTTCCTCAATTGTCCCTGTTTGCCATACATCTGGTGGAAATTCCTCATATATTTTGGTCATCAGTACCATTCCTGAGACATTTTATTATTTTTAAAATGTCTTTAGTCATTTTGGCAGGAATTTGGAAAAGAGTAGGATTAAATCGTGGGCACAAATGGACATACTGAACTAGAATCCATTGAAGTTAAATTTCAATCACACTGGGTGAAGCAGGGTGGGAAGGGATGGTGCACTGTGCTGCCGCTGGTTGTTTGGATGATCATAGAAGAATTACCTTGTACACATTTCTAAAGCATTTCTATATACATTATTTCCTTTCATTTTTACAACAGATCTAAATAGGAAAAATTTCAATTATACCTGTATTTTAATCATTCATAGAAAATCTTGAAAGAAATTGATTAACCTATGTAAAAGGAGTAGGCATGTGAACTCCTCAGATCTTTCACCTTCTAAGACTTAGGTTTTCTCTACTCTACGGTGGGTTTTGGTTGCCATTTTCACTATTTTTGAAATACTGAAACTACTCATAACAAGTTTTCCTGTTTTTTTTCTTTAAACTGACCTATTTTATAACTTAAATATATTTAACAAGAAAACTTCATATCACTACAGTAAACAAAAAATCACTTTCTATAAAATGAAAGTAATCAAGAAATTAAAAATAAGAATGAGCATTGCTCTTATATTTAACTAAGTATTGATTCTTGTTGAAATCTCTGAGTCTGTTTTGCTCTTTCTTAGAGAAATTTTAGCATTATTTTAGAGAGTTGTTAAAATCATGTGGCATCAAACTGAGACTTATTCCTTTCTATCATTACAAGGGGTGAAACAATTGGAAAAGGAAAAGTTTTCCAATATGGCAATTGGTATTATTTAATTATTTGTAGAGCTTCTCACACATAATTTAAAAATTCTTAACTTACTTTTTACTTTGTGAGAAATGCTGCATAATATCATAATTACATAATTAAGGAGTAATCATTGAATGTAAATTGGGTAGTTATGGTTGGTTACATAGATATCAACAATTGTGCTAGTTCAGTTACATATATAGATAAATCAGTACTTATCCATTCACTCAGTAGCATCTCATGAACATCTACTATGTGCTGACCATGAAAATATGAATAAGATACCATTCTATCCCTCAAGGAAGTTTGTGGTTTCATTAGCATTAGCCATGCTATGAACTCTTACATTATATAACATGAAGTATATATCATCAATGTTGTTTGAGGGTGGATGAGGGAATGCTCCAATCATGTGGACATCTGAGCTGGGTATTGAAGAAAGGGACTTTGTTAGCTGCCACTCTCCTGGAAGGAGTACTGCTTCTACAAAGAAAAAATGGTAGGAAGATACATAGTGGTCTTGAGAACCAACACATTCCTTAGTTTGGCTGAACTGTGGAGCTAAAAGAGAGAGAAGTAGGCCAGTGTGGGGAAGTGTCAGAAAAGGAAACTAGAATGGTAGATTCAAACTGGTTTGAGAAGAGCTTTATGCATTCTGACAGGGAACCCGATCCTGTAGATAGTAGGGGATCATCCAGAATATGTAAGCAGGGGATGACATGATTTGATGTGCGTTTTAGAGAGATCTCTCTGGTAATAGTAAGGAGAGATGTGAAAGGAGAAAATAAGATATCAGCTCAGATGGGATGCCCAAATCAGCTTCAGTTGTTCCATGTAAATTCTATTCATCAGGTCTCCTTTCCCTTAGAAAGAATATTGGCAAGCATGACCTTGGCCAGAATGAATGATGCTCTGAATGAAGGGTCTGTTGCTATGTCCTTAGCATAATTGCTCTAGAGTCTTTATTTTTGTAGAACTTCTTAAAAATGCTCTAATCCAAGCTGGACATGGCAGCATACACCCATAGTACCAGCACTTGGATGGCTAAGGCAGGAGGATTATGAGTTTAAGATCAGCCTCAACTACACAGCAAGTTCTAGGGCAGCCTAGGCTACCCAATGACACAGTGAAGTCTTATCTCAAAAGAGATAAAATAAAATAATAAATAAAATAAAAAAGTCCAGTTCATATGGAGTATATTAAGGGCAACTTTAGAATAAACTCAAATATCCGTTTTATAATCAATTAATGAATGAGTTTAGCCTTCTTGTGACTTTGAATAATTTGAGTGATTAGGGACTAATTGTGTATGTGTATGTTTTGTAATTTCCTCAACTCAACAATATGCTCACAATATTGGTATCCACACAGCATGACAGAACAAGAGTATCTACAAAATTTTCTAGCCTACTCTCAAGGGGAAACCGAGACATGGTACATGCCTTGATCACAGTCGATGCTCATCAAGGGAAAACAGGTTTTCTGCCCGAATGCACTTCTTTCCCTGTATCATTTATATTGCAGATTAACAATTTAATTCTCCTTTAATATTTTGTATTACTCCTTTCTGCCTACTATGTAAGGAAATGTGATTTTAACATAATAGATTGGAAGTTTGGATTTCTTTTGTTAATAACACAATACATTGCAAAGTAAATGGGGCACTTAACTAACAGTCAGAATTAAGACTTTACTTGGCTGATTCCTACATATGTTGTCTGGGGCAACTGGCTTCACCTATCAGCCCTACTCTTCCCATCAATTTGTTTGAATGTTTGGGTGTTCCAGGATGGGAGATGAGTTTCCTTTAATGAATTAATTTAAAGAGATAAACAGTGGTTGCCCAGAGTGGAATTTCTCAAACCCCTGAGGGATTTTTTTTTTTAGTAGTGGGGGTTGAACTCAGGGCCTTGTGCTCACATGCTTTGCAAGTGCTGTACCACTAAGCTGCACCTTCAGCCCATTTTTTTACTTTTTGAGACAGGGTCTCACTAAATTACGCAGACTACCTCTGGTCTTGAACTTGTGATCCTCCTGCCTCTGCCTCCCAAATTACTGGGATTATAGGTGTGCACCACCGCACCTGGCTCTGAGGAGTCTTTATAAACAGTTTTTTCCTAGTCACTTCCCCTCCTCATATAACTTGAATATTATAGGGATAGTATACTGCACTATCATGCTTTGGAAGGCTACAAATCATTGTAATACCTAAAATATTTTCATTCTCCAAGAGCCAAGTGTTGGCTCCTTGGCTTTTATACTGCCTGGTTGAGAATGTAGGGCTCAGAGAGCTCAGCCAATAGGAACTGTGAGGCCAAGGTTATGTCCAGCAAGAAACTGGGATGGTGATGTCTGCTATTTGCATGGAAAAATGAGAGGTTAAGCTTTGTATTGTACTAGATGGGCTATTTATCCTTTACCACTTGAGCATTCTGAGGTTCCTTCTTCAGTAGAGATATAAGCTACATCTACCTAGCTATAATTAGTTAGTTATTTTATTATGGTTAATCTGTTTGGTATCTGATTAGGTATTGATATAACTCTTGTCTGAAAAAAAATCTCAAAATCATCAGTTTAGTACCTACAAGCAGACATACCATATTTGTGAAATATTTCATTTGTACTCCTTAATATTCCTGGGTAATTGAAATGTTTTCCTAATATATGCATATATGCTATTGCAATGCACCTGAAATTGCTTGGTTTTGTCCTTTTAGATTTCTTAAGGTAAATTTTGGAGGCAAAATTATCTATTTCTTAATGGAATAGTATCCAATGATTTCTCAAAAAAACATACAAAGCTTACATCAAAGCAAACCCTTGAGCTTCTGTGGGTTTTTTACAAAATGAGAATGCCTGTGAATATCTCCTATACCCTTCTGTTCCATACATTTATTGTACTTAAATATAACTTTGAACCAGGAATTATGCTACTTGGTGGGAATGGAAATATTACAGAAGTTTTTAGCTCAAGTACCTAGTATGGCTAGGCTGTACCAACTAGTGACAATAAAATGAGGTAGCTTATCTTCATCACTGGCTACTATTGATTTGGGCCTTTTTCACCTTTAGGGCCCTCACATATCCTCCTGGAAGTATTTCTAGCTAGGTCTCAAATTAACTAAGAACTACCTGATCATGAGATGATATGGCGGAAGTTAACATGAGCGATGTACAATGAAATGCATAATCATAATGAAACCCATTAAGTTTTACATTAAAAATTACTAATTAAAAAAAAAGTACCTGAGAAAGGTTATTTTGGATGCTGGTTTCTGGGTGTATGTAAACAGGCCTGTACTGAGATGTGTTTTGGTCTGTTCTATATGCTGGGGAGTTTCCATTACTGTGGTCACTACTACATGGAGCATGGCCATCCTTAGCTGATATCATGGTTGCTACCTGCTCTCAGGAGAGGTTCCTACTCTCTTTGCTATTTCCTCCTCAAATGATTAGGCTCTTCTTTATCATAGCACACTTGCACCCAGGTTGCAAATGTTGAACCCAACTTTATTGAAAGTTGGGAATTATAGAAGATAAGTATAAGCACTGAATATTAAAAAACTGTTGTTTCATATGTCACCTTGCAGAGACCGTAGATCCAAATCCACCCTCCATAGGCCTCTGAATGCTCATTTCCCAGCTATCTGTCTCAAAGAGGCCATTTTTTTCTCCACAAGAGTCTCCTTGACCTACAGTATGTCTCCTTCACCACAGTGGACCTCAATTTATGAAGTGACAGAGTGAGAATAGGATTTTAGTTCCATATCCCTGTTATCCTATCAGACCTGTCTTGCCTCCTTAGTCTTCCTACGTTGTTGTAGGCTTGTCTACCCTTGAGGATAGTGTACAGAGGGACATCCGTTCTTTTTAGGCAAAGCTCTGCCCCTGAACCTATGGTCCCCAAAAGACCATCACAATAGAATGTAATATTTTATCATCATTTCACAAAGGTTAGACTATTGTTCATCTTAGGTAACACCATAGTTTAGTTGAAGATTACTTGAACATAGTCAATCTAGTCTTAATTACAGCTTAAGTTAAAAACAGGGTCTTCTCCCTTTTTCTTGAAGTCTTTTGGGTTGCTACTTCTAATATCTGGTGAAAAATTTCTCGAAAACTCTCTATTCCCTAAGAATGAACAATCATATACAGTCATAGGGAAGATTAAACCATATGTCAAAAAGAATGCTTTCTCCAAGGAAGCTACAAAGTCTGCAAAGCTATAGCTATGCTAAAACAAATATATAACTAATATATCAAAGAGGATTCTTTACTTCCTACTATAAACATTTACATTGGATTAACGGTCACTTCATTTTTCCCCAAATAGAATGGCAGGGCATATTGCTTTACATCTGGATAATTAAAGGGTCCATCAAGATGATATTTAAAGAGCAAAGGACAAAGGGTATTGTGACCAAAATATCAATTCAGTCCTTTAGTTCCTAGAGGATAAAAACTACTGGCAATATTTAGATGATTTTGTCTTTTCAGTTTCAAGATCTATAAAAATTATTGCAGCATTCACTTTCGCAAGATCATTCTATCCATTAGAGCCAGGATGAGCTCTAATTTTCTCTGAAGGACCAGATAGGCTTTGGGCCCATATGATCTCTGTCTTAACTACTTTCCTCTACCACTGTAGTGCATAAATGGCAATAGGCAATATGTAAGTGAATGAACGTGGCTATGCTTGAGTAAAACTTTGTTTATGAACTCTGAGATTTGAATCTTATATAATTTTCACATCATAAACCATTACTCTTCTTTTAATTTTACCAACTATTTAAAAAATGTAAAAACCAGTCTTAACTTATGGGTCATGCATGAATAGGTGGTGAGCTGGATTTGGTCCTCAGTGTTTAATTTGCTGACCCTCGCATTGGGTCTTTGAATTACATTATAAAATTACATATTTACAATATGTTTTATGGAAAGTTTTAGAATAGAGGAAAATTCTGAGCATTTTAGAACCATGTAGAACCCATAAAACTAACTTGGAAGAGTCTCTATCTTTTTAGACTTTGTTTGTGAATCTAAGTATATCCAATTCTTACAGAGAACATCCTGAAGTCTTTTGTGATTTCAGTGTGTTTGCCCTTGGAAAAAGACAACTTCCTATATGTCATAAGTAAAAGAAAAAGATCTTGAAAGGATTCTGGCTATCTAAACTCAAATGTGAAAGATTTTGGTGAACTAGGCAGAAATAAGGCAGAACATATGGCTTGAATTGTACTTAAAAGGGACATGTGTTTTGATCTTCTCATTCTGAGAACTACAACCAGTTGTCCTAATGGGTAGTGAGCACTCCCAGGGCTAGGCCCACAGAAACCAAGTTGAGAGGGTACAGGTGTGCGCAAAGGGACATTCTGAATGTGGATATCCCCGTGTGTACATATGTACATGTTATGGTGAGACAAATAACACTTGCCTTTGCTAAAATATTCTTCCTTCACTTCCACCTATCAAGGCCTATTTCTTTATCAAGGTTTAAATCAGATGTCATGTCTGCTGAGAAAACCAGCCCCCATTTTCAGCCACTCTTCTTCTCTTCCCTTTCCTGTGTCAGAGTTAGCTTTTTATTGTGTGTGCAGTACTAGGGAATTGATCACAGGGTCTCACACATGTGAGGCAAGTGCTCTACCATTGAGCTGCACCCCAGCCCATTTTTTAACTTTTTATTTTGGGACAGGGTCTTGCTAAATTTCACAGGCTCCCTCTGGCCTTGAACTTGCAGTCCTATTGCCACAGCCTTCAAAGTCTCTGGGATTACAGGTGTGTACCATGGAGCCTGGCTACAGTTGCACTTTCTTTGTTCTCTCCTAAATGTCCCCCTTGGATTATGGTTACATCTTACAAGATCCCATGTCTTGACATAAGAATAATTTATGTTTTCCTCTTTATGTTCTCTTTGTCTCATCTAGTACTTAATACAGGGGAATTGCTAAAAACCCAATACCTTGAATGTGGCAATGTGACCAATATGTAGTAATGACCATGGCTAAGATGCTTTGATTTTAAACACCTCACCAGTGTCCAAGAAGACTCTTTTGGACATTTGCAAATCTCCCCGATTGGGGGGTAGATTCCATGGCACTCACAAGGGTTCCTCTTTCCCATCAGAGAGCATAAAGAGAGCCCTGGTTTCTGGTTGCACCACTCTTGTCCTTGGTTGAAGGTCACCAGTCTATGTTTTTAGTGGCAGTTCGTATGCACATCTACATATCTGCTTAGCTTGACATATGACTCACAGGAGCTTGGGCCAAGGTATTGTCAGGATAACGACCATTTCTGTGAATGTGGACTCAGCTGTAGGGTGGGCGATTGGGAGATAGAAAGACTCCTAAAGAAGGCTTTGGACACTGTCTGGGTAGGTAAATTTGGGACAAGACTTGAATCAAATCCCATTGGAAGTCATCTACCACTTCACTATTCGAATGGGAAGGCTAATGCCTAGGAGGGATGTGCCTGGCACAAATCCACATGGCATACTACTGCTTGATCTGGCTTCCAACTAACCCCTTTGTTTCCAGTCTAAGATCCTTTAAAACTACCCAATTAATTAATTAGCCAGACATTACTTAGCTTACCATCTACTGGGAATTCTCTTGGGCACTGGGAGACCCAAGATGACTCAGGCATGCTGCAACCAAGGAGAAACAGAGTGTGGCAGTGAGGACTTGCTTGGGCTTCATGTGGATTTGAGTGTGAGTCCCACTTCTGCCTTTTTTTGACTGTCGGAACCAGAAAAATGATGGGCATATGCCTACCTCATAAAGCTATTGTGATGCTTTAATGAGGTAATTGATGCAAAATCCTCAATCTATTTCCTAACACAGTGAATGCCCAATATGAGGTAGCTGTTATAATGGAGATGCTCAGTCCTTGGACCAGCCATCTCACTGATCTTATTTGAAAAGTATAGGAAGGCGGGCAAAATATGGGGAGAAAATTTGACCTCACAACAAAAGTACATTTACTCCCTTCAGATAGGGTTGACCCTAATCTGCCCACTATAAAGCAAGAGACAATTTTCTGCCGTATATCTAGAACTGAGGGTGAGGAGGAAAGAGAGTGATAATAATATGAAAAAGAATTTCATCTGGGAAGGGACAGTCACATTCTCTCTTCTGTGGTTACTTAAGGCTATGTGTAAACCCTGCCACATTTGCTTCTGACTTTTCCAGTGAGATGTTCTTTCTTACATACATAGAGGCCAGCTGACTACTGACCCAGGTCTGCCCTATTGTGGCCACCTCTGGTGCTCTCCTGGAGCCAGGCATGTGCTCCACGTTGCCTCCCTGACTGGCTGGCATAAGCGGGTCACTGCCTCCCAGGCACTTTTCTGATCTTGTTTGTGGACAGAGTCCCATGGGGTGCAACTCACCCTGGTTTCATGTGGTGTTGCAATCGAAACTATTGACTCTCAACATGGAATATAATTAAGGCTGGGTTAATAAAGCGTGTTCCACTTGTAGCCAGCAAAGGGTGTCATGTTTCTCCTTGCAGCTTTAGGCAAGGAAACTTAATCTCTAGCTTTGTCCGGGCAGACTGAATCAGAGGTATGTCATCAAGCAGAAAGCCTCTTGTTTTACTTCTTGTAATCACTGTGTGGCCAGCTCCATCTTGGGGATTTGTATTGAGCACAGAGAACCCAGCCTATGGCAGAGCTTCCAGAGGAAAACCCTTGCTGCCATAATAGCTTTGGAGACTCGTCTGCCTCTGGGCAGGCGGAATTAGGGGCTTTTGTTCTATGCTGGGCCCTGAGACTGACCCAGGAATAGTATGTCCTTAAGAACAGGAGTTGTTGGGGGCACAGGAACAGAAAGCTGTAAATAAAAATGAAGTGTGCTATTTTAGCCATTAGGGCTTCTGGTGCTGTTTTAGATACCAGCAATATGAAAGTTTCTCCGTCATTGTCTAAGCCTTTCTTGAGGCTTTAGCTAGTGTTTTCCTCTTTTCTTCTAACATATTCTACCATTCATTCTTTGGGACTTAACATGACAAACTTCCATGACATCCACAAGCAGTGATTGTTAATGCTCATTACTGCTCCTTTAGCCCTGAAGCCTACCACATCACCAATATTGAAAAATAATGGCCACTTATTTTGTTTATTATGGTTTAGGTTCTGAGTTGGGCATGTTTATATTATCTAATCCAACCATGCAGCCATCACTTATTTTATAGGTGAGGGAACTGAGGCTCAAAGAGGATAGATAAAGTTCCCAGGGACATACAGTGAATTCATTCACATGGCAGAAGTTTATCCAACACTTGTTACATGCCAAGAATAGTTTTAGACCTTGTAGGTATATCCCTGAATGGACAAAAATACCTATCCTCATAGAATTTGTATTTGTGTGTGTGTGTGTGTGTGTGTGTGTGTGTGTGTGTATAAACCATAAATGGGTAAATTATATACTTGTTAGAGGGAGATAAGAAGAGTATGGAAAAATGCAAATGTGAGGCTGAGCTCTCATCTGAACCCAGATGTCCTTTATAGGGGGAATATTCCTAAACACTTAGTAGTTTTGCCTACAGTTTTTGGATCTTCTTATAATTTATCTGCTTACTTTCTCAACCCCCTTTTCTTGATGTGAATGTTCCTGGAAGGACCTTTCCTTAATCAGTTCCCTATCCTGGCACACAGTTCAGTGAATGGTAGGGAGTCAGCATTCAGTGCGTGTTTGTGCAATGTGTGAAATGCGTGGCCATGCGATGACAAAGGATCTGCCAGAAAGCAGTCATTTCCCGGGAGTCTGGCCAGTCTTGGAGGCTGGGTTCTACCACAAACATGTCCTGTTGCCCAAGGCAAGTGTATGAGCCTATAAAATCTGCAGAATGGGAAAAAATAATGACTGTTTTTGACTTCCTTGTAGATCGCTCATGAGGATTAATGAGACAGTGCATGCTCAAAGACTTCAGCTCCTTTGATGACAAGGACTCTTGTTATACCCAGTAGTGTGTGCACTGTTTATAATTCCATCCAGTATTTTCACAAGGGATTGGGCCCAGAAGAATGAAGTTTGTTTTACAGACAAGACTTCTGAAGTAGGTCCTTTTTAGGCTGTGGTCCTGTGTAAAGATTCCCTGCCATTTGCAGCAATTGTGAAAACACATTTCTTATCCCTTTGTTGAAGTGGGCTCTTAATCATTTTGAACTCATATGTCCATGAGTATTTCTTTCTCATTGTGGAAGTAAAAATGCTGGTTTCATAATCGGAGTGAAATCTTATTTGTTGGCCCTAAAAGGGCAGTTATTGGAATGCTTGTTGGCCACGTGCCAAATATAAATCACCAAGAAAAGTGGCCTTGCATCCATGATCCCTAGAAGAAGAGGACTCTGCAATAGGACAGTGGGAACAGAAAGTGGGAAATCCCAGGCGCATCACAATAACATGAAAACAAAATGGAAGGTTTTGTTTAATCCTCTTTTGTTGCTGCCAACTCAGCACCCCAAACCTGTTTAGTTACTCCTACGCTCAAAATGCAGGAGGGAGGCCCTCTCAGTATTTTCCTCTTCACCTGCTGCTGTGTCCTTAAGCATAATGAACTTGGTTAACTAAAAGCATTGCCAAGATCTATTTGACATTGGCAAGTAGGTTAGTGCTGTAGCATTGGTTGATAGGGGCAATATGTATTATCTGGAGGGGAGAGCTGCTTCCTGTTGAGGAAAATCCCCTCTTATTATGCAGCAAGGACAGGTAATAATGGCTTGGATTTCTCTGGTGTCTCTTCTCCATGAGTTCAAAGGTTGTTCTTCCACTTTATCTGGGGAATGTCAATAGCTATGTTGAGAAGGCAGAAGAGTTTGTTATCATCCCTATTTTGGAGACAAGAAAACTGATGGGACTTTGTTGAGCTGTTCTACTTCTGTCTCAAATTCAAGTCTCTTGTCAGCTATGCTAGTGAGTTGATTTAGGACTAGGCACTCAAGACCAGTTAGGCAGTTTTATGATGGACGTCATCAATAGTTTATTTTCTCAAATAAATCTTACAAGGTAAGCATTACTCTTGCCATTTACTAGATTAAATAGGTTCTCTAAATTGGTAAGTAACTTGCCACACCAGTACTAATATGTATCCAATTGTATCCAAGTTCAATGTCTTGAGCTACATTAAGATGTTCCTTTAACTTATAGAAAACAGATGACTCTGATGCTATTGTAGCTGCATTGTGCCATAGCCTGGGTTGAGATGTTGTGACCTAAGGCGGCTAATATGAACTGTGTCCATATAGATATTTTGCTCACATTTATTTTAGTTAGAGAGGAAAGAAACTGATTTTCTGTTAAATTGTATTCCTTTTACCCAATGTATACATTTAAAATGAGAAATGTGTTACATGTGTTGACTCTAACATTTCAGTGGTTTTGGAGTGGCCCTGTAGTTCATGGCTTTTCCAGCACTCATCACTGGGTAGTGTAAGTCACACTCAGAAGGTGACTGCCGAGAATATAGTTGCACAATGTCATTCAAAAGGAGTGTAAAAATTCCCTTTCCTGGTTTACCTTTTTTTTAATTAAAATTTTTTAATGTACATCATAATGTGATTCATTTTGACATGCTTTTCATTGTGACAATTTTCATATATGCAATTTGATAAACATTATTCATATAGGTTACCCCTTACCCTCCCCAATGCTTCCCCCCTCCCCCCCTTCCCATCTAAGTTTCCCATCCAAGTCTTCTCTTTTACTATGTAGTATTTTTCTATATGTCCTTGGGTTCCATTTCGTTTACCTTTCAGTAACACCTTATCACTTTTCTGTTTTTCATTCTCACTGTAGATTTATTTATTTACTTACCTACTTACTTACTTACTTATTGGTATGGTTTTCTGAACCAGACAATTTCTTGGCGAGCCTATTAAAGGAATTGCATTTTAAGTAATACATAAAATTACCCATTGCTAGTAGATGACATGACCAAAGCTTTGATTGGTCCTCAGAATTTCCCCTACCTTCCAGTGATGGTCAGCTGGTTTTAGGATTGGTACCGGGTGATCTTTGTACTGAACAATCTCCATGATGAAGTCAACCGATGGAACCAGGGTGATTCCAGCGAGTTGTGATTGTAAAAATATTTTTTCCAAGGGTGCTATCTATCTCAATAAAAAGTAGAACTAGGCTCAATTATATCAGTTATATATAGAGGAAACCTGAAAATACTGCCATTATATTCAATTTTCCTCACTTGTCTGTTAGTTTGGCATACTGTGGGGCTTGTATGTTACTGTGATGCTGAAAGTTGTGCCACTGGTATTTCAGATACCAGTAGGGCCAACCATGGTGGACAGGTTTCAGCTGAGCTTCCCAACTAAGACAAACTAGGGAGCCAGAATAGGCAGTCCACTCCTGAAACAATTAGCCATTGAAAACCCTATAATAATACCAGAGAAACTCTGTCAGGCATAATTCTGGAAAATGAGCCCCCCAGATTAGAAGGCACTCAAAAGACAACTGGGGGAGAGTTGTCTCCTCAAATTAGAGTCAACCTTAATGATGAGAATGGAGTAAAGCCTCAGGGATCTCCATTTGCTAATGTGGTGTGACTCAAAATGAGAAGAAACAACTGTAAATATCCATTAATAATTGGAACATGGAATGCATGTAGTATGAACCTAGGAAAGTTAGAAATCATCAAAAGTGAAATGGAATGCTTAAACATCAACATTCTAGGCATCAGTGAGCTAAAATGGCCTGGCATGGGCCATTTTGAATCAGATACTTATATGGTCTACTATGCTGGGAATGACAGCTTAAAGAGAAATGGGACTGCATTAGTCAAAAAAGACATCTCAAGATCTGTCCTGATGTACAATGCTGTCAGTGATAGGATAATATCTGTATGCCTACACAGAAGGCCTGCGTGCAGCTGTACCACTGTGTTGTCCGATCCCATCAGATCTTGGAAGCTAAGCAGGGTCGGGTGTGGTTAGTACTTGGATGGGAAACTGCCTGGGAACACCAGGTGCTGTAGGCTTGGGAGAAAGACATGGCAGCCTACCCGCCCCATAAACAATCAGCCATTGAAAACCCTATGAATAGCAGAGAAGCACTGACAATAGTGTTTTGTTTGTTGTACACAGGGTTGTACAACAAGGTTGCTATGAGTGGGACACTGACTTGATGGACCTAACAACAACAACAACAACAACAACAACATGGAAGGCCAATTAATGTGACTATTATTCAAGTTTATGTACTCACCACGAAGGGCACAAAGGGAGAAAGGGAATTTTTTTTTTTAACCAGTTTCTGTGGTCTGAAATTGATCAAACATACAACAGGATATACTGATAATTACTGATAATTGGAATGCAAAAGTTGGAAACAAGAAGGCTCAGTAGTCGGAAAATATGGCCTTGGTGACAGATAGTATGTTGGAGATAGAATGATAGAATTTGTCAGACCGATGACCTTTTCACTGAAAATATACCTTTTCATCAACATACACTGTAACTACACATATGGAATTCACCAGATTGAATATATAGAAACCAAACTGACTACATTTGTGGAAAGGACAATGGAAAACTTCAATATCAAAAGTCAGAAAAAGACCAGCTGCTGACTGTGGGTCAGACCATAAACTACTCACATGCAGGGTCAAACTGAAAATGAAGAAAATTAGAGCAAGTATACGAGAGCCAAGGTATGACCTTGAGTATATCCCACCTATGTTCAGAGACCATCTCAAGAACAGATTTGATAGGTTAGACACTAATGATCAAAGACCAAATGAGTTATGGCATGACACCAAAGACATCATTCATGAGGAAAGCAAAAGTTTATTAAAAAGACAGAAAAGACAAAATTACATGTCAAAAGAGACTCCTAAACTTGCCCTTGAATGTCAAGTAGCTAAAGTAAAAGAAGACATGATGACGTTAAAGAACTATACAGAAGATTTGAAAGGGCAGCCTGAGAGACAAAATCAAATATTATAATGATATGTGCAAAGAGCTGGAGACATGAAACCAAAAGGGAAGAACACACTCTGTTTTCCTCAAGCTTAAAGAACTGAAGAAAAAATTCAAGCCTTGATTGGCAGTACTGAAGGATTCTACAGGGAAAATATTAAACGACACAGGAAACGTCAAAAGAAGATGGAAGGAATACAGAGTCATACTAAAAAGAATCAGTGGATGACCAACCATTTCAAGAGATTGCATATGATCAGGAACCAATGATACTGAAGGAAGAAATGGAAGCTGCCTTGAGAGAATTGGTGAAACACAAACCTCCAGGATTTGATGCAACACTAGTTGAGATCTTTCAACAAACATAGGTAGCACTGGAGGTGCCTACTTGTCCATGTCAAGAGATTTGGAAAATAGCTGCTTGGCCAACTGATTGGAAGAGATCTATATTTGTGTCTATTCCCAAGAAAGGGGATCCAACTGAATGTGGAAATCATTTAATGATATCATTAATGTCATATGCAGGTAAAATTTTGCTAAAGATCTTTCAAAAGCAACTGCAGCATTATATTGATAGGGAACTGGTAGAAAGTCAAGCCAGATTCAGAAAAGGGCATGGAACTAGGCACATCATTGCTGATGTCAGATGGATATTAGCCAAAAGCAGAGAATACCAGAAAGATGTTTACCTGTGTTTTGTTGACTATGCAAAGGCATTTGACAATGTGGGTCACAATTAGTTATAGATAACATTGCAAAGAATGGGAACACCAGAGGAATCTGTACATAGACCAGCAGGCAGTCACTCAAACAGAACAAGGACACATTGCTTGGTTTAAAGTGAGGAAAGGTGTGCAACAGGGCTATGTTGTTTCACCATAGCTTTTCAATCTGTATGATGAGCAAATAATCTGAGAAGCTAGACTTTATAAAGAAGAATGTGACATCAGTTTGAAGGAAGACTCATTAACAACCTGCATTATGCAGATGATACAACTCTGTTTACTGAGAGTGATGAGGATTTGAAACATTTACTGATGAAGATTAAAGAACATAGCCTTCAGTGTGAATTGCACCTCAACATCAAGAAAACAGAAATCCTTATCACTGGACCAGTAAGCAATTTCATGACAAATGGAGAAAAGAATGAGGTTGTCCAAGATTTTATTTTACTTGGTTCTACAATGAATACTCACGGAAACATAATCAAGAAATCAAAGACATCAGTTTGGGAAAAGCTTTTGCAAAAGACCTCTTTAAATTGTTGAAAAGTAAAGGTGTCATATTGAAGACAAAGGTGCACCTGCCTCATGCCATGATATTTTCAGTTGAATCATATGCTTGTGAAAGCTGGACAATGAGTAAAGGAGACAGGAGAAGAACTGGCACTTTTAAATTATGGTGCTGGAGACAAATACTGAATATACCATGGACTACCAAAAGAACCAACAGATATGTCCTAGCAGAAGTGAACCAGAGTGCTCCTTGGAAGCCAAGATTGTTAGACTGCATCTTACATGTTTTTAGGAGGGACCAATCCCAGAAGAAGTACATCATGTTTAGGAGAGTGGTAGATCAACAACAACAACAGCAACAACAATAACAGGAAGACACTCTACTAGATGGATTGACAAAGTGGCTATAACAATGGGCTTAAATGTAAAAAAGGATTGTGTGCCTGGCACAGTGTAGGGGAATGTTTTGTTCTGTAGTACATAGGGTTGCTATGAGTCAGGTCTGACTTGATGACACCTAACTTTAACCACATATTCTGATTTATTCCTGTGATGTTTTAAAATTCATGGTAGAGAGCTTCTAGTTGTATACATTTTCTGATCTCCTTTGTGAGCATCTGGGAAGTCCTTGCTTTCAATATTCTTGCTGTTAAATAAACCATTGACAATTTCTGGCCTATGGGGTCTGAGGGGAATTGATGGATGTCATTTTTGGCCAAGGTGTGAAAGTGAGGCTGAGTCCTCCCCTCCTCTCCCATTAGTGGTAAACTCAGAAGCTGTGTGTTGATGGTAGAGTCACAATATGATGCCTTGCTCCCCTACTAGGCTGGAATCTTGAATGACAAATGTAGTTGAGTTCTCAGCTGACCCATATTAGCAAGGTTGCCATGACTCTGTAAGAAGCCTTTGTTGTGTTGAATCTTTGAGATTGGGGTGTCAACTTGGTATCCTAACTAATATAGCCAGGCTGGCATCCATTTTTTTCTCTAATTAGATTTTGTCCTTTTATTATGCCGTTTTACGCCTCGATCTTTTGTTTACAAAATGGAGGTTATTCATGAACAGTGTAGGTTTGGCTCATTCTTACTGAGCTCTCTGAAGAATTATGGCTGCTCCATGGGTTCTGGGAAGATGGGTATTGCCAACAGTCTATACAATACTCAGTTCCCTTGTTATTTTCCCAGTTTGGGGTTTAAGCATAGGTGGCAGAGAGGGAAGTGAAGATAAAAAGGAGAAATGAGAAGAGGACAGAATAGGACCCTGTGGGGATAATTAATCTTCAAAACCAGAGCTTCAAACCCATGGAAAATTGGGGTCAAGTTTGGGTACAGGTTCAAATATGTTAAAATTTATAGGGTTCAGGTTTGGTTCAGGTTTGGGTTTAAAATTTTAATCTTGTGTGGTGTTGTTAGATGCCTTCAAGTCAGATCCAACTCATTGCCTCCCTAAATACAGCAGAACAAGGCACTGCCTAGCACTGTGCCTACCATGTAAGTGATTGTTTTATGGTTGAGCTGATTGTTGCACCCAGTATATTTCTTCTCACTTTGAGTCTGTCACAGCAGCAAAAGGAGGGCCAAGAGGATTTACTCTAATCCCTTCATTAAGGCTGACTCTACTTTGAGGAGGTAACTCTTCCCCAGTTGTTCATTGAATGCTTTCCAGTCTGGGAGCCTCATTTTCCAGCCCTATATCTGGCAGTGCTTCTCTCCTATTCATAGGGTTTTCAATGGCTAATTGTTTCAGAAGTGGGCTGTTAGGTCCTTCTCCTTAGTCTGTCTTAGTCTCGAAGCTCAGCTGAAACCTGTCCACTGTGGGTAGTCCTGTTAGTATCTGAAATACTGGTGGCATAGCTTTCAGTATCATAGCTGCATGCAAGCCCCCACAGCATGACAAGCTGACAGACATGTGGGGGAAGCCTATGAATAGACAGATAAATTTTTTTCTATTTTAATTTTCAGTTTTTAAATACCTAATGATAAAATGGTTAAAAGCCAAAGCTGAACCCAGCTCTTCACTGGGCTCAGGTTCGGATTTGGGTTTAGAAACATTTTTAGAAATGCTTGAACTGAAATGAGTTCAGGCTTCATGTTTGGGTTTGGTGTAAAGCCTTGCTGTCTATGCATGTGATTTAAACACAAACCTGAACCAAACCCAAACCCTCTACATTTTGACATACTGAATTTACAACTGAACCTGAACCAATTTCCTTTTTTTCCCTTTTCTTTTCTTCCTTCCTTCCTTCTGTCCTTTCTTCCTTCTTTTCTTTCTTTCTTTCTTTCTTTTCTTTTCTTTTTTCTTTTTTTTTGCAGTGCTGGGGGTTTGAACCTACCTTGCACACTCTTTGCAAGTACTCTACCACTGAGCTGTACCCTCATGACCCTTTTTAAATTTTTTTTTTTAATCTTGAGATAGTGTCTCTCTAAGTTAGGTAGGCTGCCTCTGGCCTTGAGCCTGTGATTGTCCTGTCCTATCCAAGTCACTGGGATAACAGGGGTGAATGACCATGCCCAGCCAATGAACCCAGTTTTTCATGGGCTTGAAGACCTCTTGGGAAGAGATTAGAATTGGGAAAACAAGAAACAAAGGGAACTAAAACCTATTCTGGTCCCATCAAGCACTGTCATTCATAGATTTAATCAATAAAATCTTCATCAGTTCACTCTTATCTCCTTGCTAAAGTCATTTATCCATCCCACACACAGCAAGACTTGTTCTGGGCCAGGTCCAGAGATGCAGAGATGGGGAGGACATGTGCCTTTGCCTCTAGTTGCTGATACTGTGGTAGGAGAAGCATTCACATAAAAGGGCATTTGCAGTTTATGAAGCAATAAAAGCAACATACAGCTGCTCAGAGGCCAGAGTGACTGGCTGGTGGTTGCAGGGTAAGGAGCCACTGGGTGGTATGGAAGTTGGTTCTGTTGTGGTAATGTCACTGGGGACTCATACAAGGCTGTCATCTACTCAGTTTCCCTAGACCATAGCAAGTTCACTGTCACGCTGAATAAATTCTTACTGCTTATTCCAGTGATGTCGAAGCTGAATGACAATGCCTGAACTTTATAAGATATAAAAATACTTTTGAGACTGTGTATCAAGGAAGTCACAGTGAAAATATGTCATTAATAATGACTTTTATTGAGAGCTATGATTTGGCAGAGCATTGTGTACTTTCTGTGTGTTATGTCATCTAATCCCATAACTGACTTGCAATATTGATATTTATCTCTATATTACAATTTCAGAGATGAGGAAACTAGGTCTCCAGGATATTGTAATGGTTGTCTAAGGTTTCTAAGGAAATGATGGTGTTGAATTTTGAATTTTGCAAAGTTTGATACCATAGACCAACTCCTATTCATTCTGTTGCACTGGCAGATTAGCAAAGAAAGGAAATTAATCGTTTGTGGTATCTTGGTGATCATGGAAGCAAAGCAGGTGGCGTTGGAGTGCTTAGAGAGACAGTTATTCCTGCCCAACAATAGAGTCTTCTCTCCAGAAACAGAAGGCTATTAGATTTGTTCACTAACCATGGAGGGTCCATGTTATCTTCCTGGGCAGGGCTATATAAGTTCTGACAGTTTTGTCTTTTAAAGTTTACTTCTAGGATAGCCATTGTCTCCTAGATCTTACCCCTCGTTCAGCAATGTTGTAATGACTACTGTACTTTATTAACATGGTTGAGACAGTAAATACTGTCTGGGAGGGGTTTGATTTACAAAAGCATATGGATTCCTTCCCTCTTCATCACTAGTATTTTTTCCATAGAGATTATTTACCATGGATCATTTTACATCATTCCCATCATTGCACAGCTGTTTTCTGCTCTCTTGCTTTGGTTGGAAGGTAAGTCTAGGTGGCTTGGGAAGATGATGGCCTCTTTGTGCTTTGGGGACTTCCCTGGTCCAGTCTCTCAGGCTCTGGATCAGAACTTCACCCTGGCAAAAGTGTACAGAGCCATGGCAAAGAACAGAGTAGCCTGAGAAGAGACTCAAGGCACTGCACAGCAGCACTGCCCTGGAGGATATGGGACAGGCTGCACCAGACATGGGCCGTGTGTTTGGGCTTGGAAAGCTGAGCAAGCCATTTACACAAAGAAGATGGGAAAGACATTCCCCTGGGAGGGAATAGAATGTACAAAGGCTGAAAGCCTGAGAAGACCTAGGTGTTCTGGGTAAGTTGTTAGACTCATGTGGCTGGAAGTCAGGGTCTGGGCAGACTAGAAGCTGCTTGATACCAAAGGCTGTGTCCTGTCCATGGTCCCCATCTAGAGTTGAAACAGAGCAGGTCCTCAGTCACAATTCATTGCTTGAACATGAAAAGGAGGCTGAACAAATGAAAGGAAGGAAGTAATTCTGGAGAGGCCTATGCCCTTCCCTGGCCCCTCCAAGTAGATTAGTCCTCTGTTAGATCCCAATGAAGTAGGAGGTATACAATTCCCAAACCCGTAAAAGGTCCACATATCTTGTGGTCACCAAAAGGGGAGTGTGATAGGTGAGGGAGCCAGCTCTTTGCTCGTCATGTGCTCATATAGACCCATCTGTACCAGAAGAGGTCCCCTTTCCTTCATTGCATCTCTTTTTGCAGTTTTTTCTGCTTGCATGTTCAATACAATCCACCTTTTTTTTGTATTATTTTCTTTGATTCTCTACCTATCTGGTTTTAATAGAAAACGACCTAGATTTGGAGTTGTTAGCCTTGGGTTCCACCTGGCACCTGTTGTTTCCTAGCTAGGTAAGCTTTTGCAATTCGCTCCATCACTTGATGGATGTCTCAGTTTCATTATATATAAAACAAGAATAATTATACTTATCTCACAGAAATTTTACATGCATTAGGCTAGTCTTTCTCATGTGTCTTCCAAAGACTTGTAGCCCTTAATAGGTGTTGTCAAATTAATTGATAGATATTGGTTTGTGGGTTCATCCAAGACCCCCCCGCATAAAACTTTTTATTATTTAAGATGTTTGTTTTTAAAGCTTAATTATGTTGTTATGTGAACTAAAGCCACTTTCAAAAGTTACTAATGTAACATTTATTCAAGTAACAACAATTATTAAAAAATAAGAAAGTTTTCTTAAGGCACAAAATTCTAATTGGTTTTCTCAGGTTTCAAACACTACAACAAAATCAAACTAAAACTAACATAACAAAAAGTTCTCTTCTCATTTTATAATGCAGTGATATTAAAAACTAAAATCAACAATTTTTCATGAGATCAGTCACAAAATATGGAAAATGATGTGGAACTCTAATTGGTACCATGGGGTCTATGGGTGAAGGAAACATCCATGCTGTGGACATATGAGTATTGGAAAGTTTGCATTGGACACAGCATATAAAATTCTCAAGCCTTTACTATGTTGACATAGCTTAGGGTCAGAAAAAGAGAGAACAATGAGTGGGGTATCAACTGCAATATTTTGGTGGAAGGCTCTACTTATTACTTACCAAATACCCATCACATTTTCTTCTTTGCTATAAGGACTCCCACTTCTTTATGACATCAAATGTGCCCAGTTTCTTTGCAGCTGGTCTGTGGCAGTTCAGCCCCTGGTGCTGTAATTCACTCAGTTCTCCCTGCCCAGACTGCAGCCAGGAGGTGATTTCTGAGCAGAGACTTATAGGATGAGTAGTATCTTCCATAAGGCATGGAAGTGAAGGTAGGGAACTCTGTGCAGAAGGCACAAGGTACATCATGTCATGGCTTGTGTGTGAGGGGGCCCCAGCTTACTCAGACCTTCATCTAAGGTGTTGAGTAATGAAGCTTTGTGAAAGTAAGGGAATAGTGAGAAATGACATAAATCATTAGCTTCCTATTCTTCAGTGACAGCATTATTTGCTCACAAGATCAAGCCTGCTGACCTCCTTCTGGTATAATTGCGTGCTGCATTTGGGGAAACGGGGCATTCCCCAGACTGACCTCAAGGCACAGCCTAATCCTCCTTGCCCAAATGACAGAGGGAGCAGTAGGGAGGAGCAGCTCCCCAACAATGGTCGAGGCGTTCTTTGAGCTTGACTCTTCCTCCTGGACACTCCCAGGCACCACCCCTGGGAGAAGGGTATGAGTGGAATCAGGCCTTGAGAGCTGAAGCCTGATGTTAGCAGCAGTAGTCACCACTTCCGCTGAATAGAAGCCGACAGTTTTGCTGAAAAACATAAACACAGCAACAGGTGGGGATGACAAGTGCATCTGAGAGACAAGTGCAAAGACAAGGTCAGACCGGACTAATCCCAGAGTCTGTTGGCACAGGGAATGAAAGGCAAACTTCAGTACTCTGGTGCCAACTAGAGGGAACTCACTTTGCCTCTGGCAAGTATACCCTTGGCTTCCCATCATCAAAACAATTTTGGGAAATTTGTCTGAGACCTCACAAGTTTGGATCAGGTGCTGTCCTCTGGGGCACCTCAGGCCTCAGCATGTGGAGTTGTGTTGTTGTTAACACCTGTCAGAGGAAAGGTATTTGCTGGGCTCTTGAATAGACTGAGGGCTCCATTTACATTGAGGGCCTGTGCCTGGGTTTCCCCAGTGCCACTCAGAAGACATGCCTGAAGAGTGAAGGACTGTATCTATTTAAAGCACTTCAGCAACATTCAGGCCTGATAAGCTATGTCTAATATCATCACTGCTGTTCTCCACATTCCTTTAATACTCAAAAAATGACTACAGTTTTATTTTATCTAGGGCTAGCAGTCTTGGTGGAAAGACCAGTTCCTGCAGTAGAGAAAATAAACCCAGGGCCACCGTATTGTTTTACATCAGCCATGCCTTACATTGGAGAAGAGAATTAAACTAAATTTGGCCTGAGGATGCCGCCAAACTCAAGCCCTTATGTAATGAGGTTCAACATACCTTAGTATGTAAAGTAACTGAAAATCTAACATAGGAGTATATTTTTGTAACAAATGCTGTCAGTGAGTCTCTGCCAATCACAGTAGCCGAGCCTCAGTGGATCACAGGGGCCAATCAATTAGACCACATTCAAATGAGGTAAATACCAGCTGTTTCTGCACCTGACTTTAGTTTTCAGTCCATAAGTTCTGCCTGCCCATGTTGCAAAGTGGAGGAGCTCTACCAACCTGTTCTGTTTCTGAGGGCCAACACATTCGTGAATCATTTCTTGCTCAATTAAGATCTGCTACATTTAATTTACCCATATGTCTGTCAGCTTGTTGTGCTGGAGGGGCTTGCATGTTGCTGTGATACTGAAAGGTATGCCACTGGTATTTCAGATAACAAACAGCAAGACCACCATTGGTGGACAGGTTTCAGCTGAGCTTCCAGACTAAGACAGAATAGGAAGTAGAATCCGGCAGCCCACTCCTGAAACAATTAGCTATCGAAAACCCTATGAATAGTAGAGAAGCACTGTCAGATATAGTGCCTGAAAATGAGCCCCCTAGGCTGAAAGGCATTCAAGAAGTGACTAGGGAAGAGTTGACTCCTCAAAGTAGAGTTGACCTTAATGACAGGAAAGGAGTAACGCCTTTGGGACCTCCTTTTGCTGATGTGGCATGAATCAAAATGAGAAGAAGCATAGGAACTGCAACATTGGGCTCCAACATAAAAAGATTGTGTGCATGGCACAGTGTATGTTAGTGTTTTGTTGTACATAGGGTTGCTATGAGTCAGACCCAACTTGACAGCACCTAACAATAGCAACAACATTTAATTTGTTGAAAGGTTTTTTTTTTTAAAAAATATATTTTAGCAATGTGTAGTACAATTGACAAAGTCATTTTGCGTACAGGATTCCAAATTGGTACTCACAGTAATCCTCAGTCCAAGCAGAAGCTGTGGTTCCCAGTTTGCAGACAGGGTACCTGTGGCTGAGCGAGGCTGGAGTCCCTAGAGAGAAGGGACTCCATTTCTACTGCTGCTTTAGTAGGATTTCTGCTCCCTTGTTGCTGCCTTATCCAAGTAAAGGGTGGTTACTACACATTTATTCATTTAATAATAAATGTGACTAATTTCTAATTTTCCCTCTCAATGGTTTAATAGACAAATAAGCTGCTTTATGAAAATGCCCCAGAAGAAAGAGTTACTGCCATCCTTTAAATAAAAAAGGAAGTGATTATTACAATAATGGTGAGGATGTGGTTAGGCTCTGTCCCATTCCCTTAGCAATGTTCCATGCTTTGCTGTTCATGTGTCTTGGAACATTCTTCCGGAGGCTTTCTTCATTAAGCGATGCTGCTGACAGCCTTGGCATCAAGCAGGGGGTAGAGTATGAAAGCAAACTTTAAAAGTATTTCCTTCTTGGAATTCAGATGATTGAGAGGAGAGAAAAATCAAATATTTGAGTAAATATGGTAGAGCAAAAACAGCTATTACATGTAATTCTGAGATTTATTTGTTTTTTAGCATCTGTCAGATTCCTCATTTCATGCTTATGCTTGTTACTGAGCGTCATTACCTCCAAATGTCCTGATTGTACAAGGAAATCCTCCTGACCCTCAACACGAAATTGTTACCTAGGATTCAAGACATGAAATGAAGCAAGCCTTCTTTCTGTGCCCCGCGGCGATTTCTACATGGGCTTCAAGGTGACAAATCTGGAAGCAGCAGTTAAGAAAATATTTTCCATTTTCACTCCCTTTGGGGACTAGCCTTCCCTTTTGTCTGATGGACTCAAAGGAAAAGCTTTAGAGATTGCCTCAGTGATACTTTCTTCGGGACACCAGAGTGAGCACATCCTAAGATCATGGAAGCTGCTTGTTGTTGTTGTTAGGTGCCTTCGAGTCGGTATCCGACTCATAGCGACCCTCATAGGGTTTTCAATGGCTGACTGTTTCGGGATTGCCTTGGGAGTGGATTGCCAGGCCCTTCTCCCATTTTTGTGGTGCTGAGAATTGAACTCGGGACGTCAGAGACTGCAGCGCAGCACTCTACCAACTGAGCTAAATCCCAGCCCCGAAGCTGCTTAGGGTCTTCCTATTTCTTCCTTGGGACTATGGACTTCTGGCAGCTGCTAAATAAGAGCTCAAAGGCAAGTTGAAGTCATTTCCACTTCCAAGTCTGACATCCCTGCAAGGAGAGAAGAAAGAAGCCGTCTTGGGCCCGTGCCGGCAGCCCGGCTGGGAGCCATGAGGCCGTGTCCCCTCAGGCAGCCTCCTGTGGATGGACAGCCTCAGCCCCACTGCAGAGCCCAGCAGCAGCCACTCCTGGACCTCCCAGCAGTTAGGATGATTTGTCATCAGCCGCACACAGAGCGCTTCAGGAGCCCTCTCAATCTCTCCCATCCCCAGCCCTCTGTGCTTCTAGGGTTTCTCGGATTGGCTCACAGTGGAAGAAGCAGAGGAGCCCTGGGACCCAGAGCAGCCTGGAAGGGGCATCCTTTTGTCTTGGAAACCAGGGCCAGGGAGCTCAGGGTGGAGAGAAGCCTTGATGGCTGTCCAGTCCAGCCCCTGAGTGACATCCGCTAGCATACACTGCTTTTCTTGTTCCCTCCCTCCTGTCTGGTCTGAGACAATCTGGTGGCCCTCTAGGAAGAACTATGGCCATGAAGCTATGGACCTGGTGCAGCCAGTTCTCCTGACAAACCTCTGAGAGGCCAAGGTGGGGCAGTCTAGAGAGCAACATGTTTTAATCCCCACTGGGTCACTAACCAGCTGTGTCCTTGTGCCAGTGCCTTAGCAATCAGAGCTGTAGTTTCCTCATGTGTGAAATGGGGGAATGCTGGTACTTGTTTCACAAGGCATGAAGGATTATCTGAACAAATGGAAGTCAAGTTCCAGGAACACAGCATGTGCCCCATAAATGTTCCTCATTGCCCACTTCCTGCTGAGGAAGAAGGGCCAAATGATAAGAAGGCGCCCAGAGAGACCTGAGAGACAATACCATCTTCTCCAGGGTCAACATCAATTGCTTAAAACTTGTTCATTCCTTCCTTCCTTCCTTCATTCATTCAACAAAGTTTGGTTGAACACCTACTGTGTGCTGAGTACTATATTGAATGATTGAGAAAAGTCAGACATGGATGCTTGCAACCACCATCACTACTGCTACTCCCATGTCCTCCTGTGTCCTGCTAGGGCACCTGTTCAGAGAGAAGGGCCAGAAAGAATCTTCTTACTCTCTGGAGGTAGGAGGCACAGAGCAGAGCCATTGGTCCAGTGAATTCTTAGTGCACTTGCAGCCAGAAAGGGAGGTGTCTCTAGGTACTCAGGTACTCTCTCTGGGTGGAGACAGGGATGGAGCAAAAGCCCCCCCTTAAGCCCTGTCCTCCCCCATCCCCCCTTGTCCAGGCCCATATGCACCTGAGGGGTACTTGTCAGGAGGATTGGTCAAACTTGGGGCATAGCAGATGGCGGAACCCTGTGAAGGGGCAACTGGGGCCTAAAATGAAGACATTTATAACTCTGTCATCCTGGCCTGGTGAGAGGCTCCTAGTGGGAAACTCTGTGTGTTCAAAAAGCCCCCTGGAGATGAGCCACTGACTTATTCTAAGTCAATTATAAAAGGTCTCAGAATAGTTGGGAATGGTGAGGTATTGGACTGGCGAGAAAGTGGTAGAGATTTCTTTCTGATATTTTTCATATATACCCCTAATTCAGTTCCATCTGTAATCCTTCCTGTGATGTGCACTCTTGTGATCCATATTCTTAGGTGTGTCCAGCTAAGGCCCTGTCTTGCTTTCAGGCTGCATTATGAAATACAGCAATGCCCTTCCATCCTCAGCCATCTGTGTGTGCTTCCTTCTGGGTGTAAGTTTCTAGAAGATTTGCACAAAGAGGCTCCTGATCAGAGCAGAGGACACAGGATGTTAAGGCTGCAGTGAAGAAGGCTTGGGTCTGAGGGCCCAGTATTAACATAGTCACAGAGAGGAAGAGGAGGAGGAGGAAGGATGGCTGTGTTTGGAACTCCAAGAGGTGGATAACCTTTGAGTCCACTGTCACTCAATGCTTAGCCTGGTGGTTAGTTCAGAGTAGATACTCAGTAGGGGCTTGTTGGGTAATTCCTTTCATGGTGATTATTGCAGGGGTTAATTGAGATAATACTTGAATTAGTCAGGTGTCATTGCTATAGCAGAAAAACCAACCCAAACTTATAGGGGAAGAGGTTTAAAGGGGGCTCACAGTTAGAGAGTCAGTCTAGCAGGGCAGGCATAGCCATGGGGGTGGCAGGGTCCATGTTAGATAAAGTCCCAGCAGGGTGGACCAGGGTTGTGGGTCCAGGGTAAAAACCTTGAAAGGGAGCTACTTCTGAAAAGCAGGAATCCCACCTCAAAAGTTTCATAACCTCCCAGGAGAGCACCACCAAATGAGGACTGTTTAAATTACATGACCTTGGGGGAAACACGGTATTCAAATCATGCCAATGCTTATAATGTGTTTGGGATAGGCACAGAGCGAGCACTCAGTGAGGCTTTGCCTGGAGAGATGCATGGCTGGGAGCAGAGGCTGGGATCCAAGACCAGAACTGAGTCCACCTACCACCTACTTTCTGCCACCCTGACCATGCCTCACTCAATGTTATTTCCATAATGAAAGACTTTAGCACACCCCAGCCACAGCAGGGCCCCAGTTATCCATGCCCTCTTTACCCCATGTCTTCTGTTTTATGGTCATTTTTTAAAAAAATTGATGAAGAAGCTTGGAAAGCTTAGGTAATGAAGTCTTAACTGAGTTTGTGGCAAACCAGTATTACCATGTAGGCTTCCTGACTCCAAGTGTGTTACTCTTTTAGCAAACCCAGTATCTCAAAATTTAGGAAGGAACAAGATACACCCACACACTGAGCAAAACAGGGTATCTTGAATTTCATTCTTGCCTCCAACTAACACTCACAGGACTCTTGTGATCAGTAATTCATTCCAACAGCTCCGATTTGTCCAAGCGCAGCTCGATGTATATTAATAGTGGCAAGCAGACGGGGCCTGGAATCTCCATGGGGGAAGTGCTCTTTAGAAGTTTGGCATGACTGAGCTGCAGCACGTGCTCTTGCTGGATGGTGCCTGGAATCCTGGATTACATTTGTACACTTCCACATCCCCTTCTCCAACCCCCAAAGGGTAGGACAAGTGCAGGCGGGGGTTGCGAGATCCACGTGTCAGATACAGGGAAGACCATCCGGGTGGCTCCCTGGAGGGTGTGCTGAGGAGGGCTGGCGTGTGTTCTGGAATTCTCAAAGAAAAAACAAACAAAAAAATCTATCATCACATTGGGGTGGAGTTCTTGTGTCTCACAAGTTGGGTTTCTTGGCGCCTGTCTCCTCTTGCTATAGCACACAGCGTTCTCATGAGTGAGAAAACCAAATGCCAGGAGATACAAGGATAAGTTTGGGAAATAATGTGGACATTCAAGGTGGCCCCTTGTAGTTAACCTTAGCCTACCTTTTTAATCTTACCTTCTATGACTCTCTTCATGCACTTGGGCTCCAGCCAAAGTGATCTGCTCATCCTGTCTGGGTCTCTGTGGACTCCATGCCTCCTGCCCAAGCAGGTCTTTATCCCTGGATGACATGATTCTACACAGCTCTGAAGATGCAGCTCATATGCTCTGTCCCTGTATCTTCCCCAGTCCCCAGAAATGATGTTCCTTCTTCTGGCACCAGGGAATTTATCCCATTATCCATTCCATAAATATTGAGTTCCTTCCATGAACCAGGTACTATTCTAGACACCAGTAAACAAAGACCCTGGACTTTGGAGAGTTTGCATTTGTGTATCTCTCACAACTTACTGCTATACCTGGACATGTCCTCCTGCCAGATACTATGCCACTCAAGATCAGATGGATGCGATGTTTGACATTTCCTTGTGTCTCCTCAGTGGCTTCTTACTGCTCTTGGTAGAAGGGCCTCAGTGCTGATCATTCTCTACTAGATCTATGGCTATAATCTCACTTCACATCATTTTCCTGCTCCTATGTTCTGTATGTCAGCTTTCTTTTGATCTCTTCTGTTTACCCTGACACAGTGCCTTTGCATATGCTTTCCTTCTGCAAGTGAGATTCTCTACTCTCCCCTCTATTTGGTTACTTTCAAATATCACTTTAAGCATTACTTCCTTGGGAGAGCTCTCTTGACCTCCCTACCTAAGTTAAATACCTTGACACTTTCATAGCATCATATCACTTTTGTCACATATCCCAGTTTCGAGTTTACATGTATCAGTGCTTATTTTGATAATAGCTATCTCTCTATTGGATGGTAAGTAATTGAAGACAGAGATGGTATCCACCTTTGTTTACCATTTGCAGCCCCAGCACGTGGTAGGGAGTCAAAAAGTATTTGTTGAGTGAATGAATGAATATCCTCTCGCTGTCACACATGACAGGCTGAGTTTCACAATTTCTGTTCTTACCTGTACATTTTTGGTTCTCAAGTCATTTGTTCTGATTTGAGTTTCAGTAAGTGTAGCCACCCTGCCCACATCAATGTTCTATGTACCCAGAAGGTGCTCAGTCTACTTCTGGAATTGCTAATTAAATAAATTAATGAATCTAAAGTTTGGGAGAGTGAGAATGCTGGGATGCATAATATATATTAGAGGAAATTTTGTCCCAGCAAAAGTTGAAATCTCAGCATCAGTCCAGACTTGCCAAAAAGCACACTGAAGATGGCATAGGCCTGCTGGAGGTCTATTTATACCATGTCAGCAAGGATAAGGCAGATCTTCCTGAATTGTCACTACAGGCCTGCAAAGTTTTTCCTAAAAAGAACTTGCAGTAGATGTAAAATAATAGTCAAAGTGGAACATCAACTTTTCTTTTTCTTTTTTTCTTTCTTTTTTTTTCTTTTTTTGGTGTGGTACTGGGGTTTGAACCCAGGGCCTCACACATTTGCATGCTTTGTAAGTGCTGGACCACTGAGCTGCACCCTCAGCCCATTTTTTTACTTTTTGAGACAGGGTCTCACTAAATTATGCAGACTGTCTCTGGTCTTGAATTTGCGATCCTCCTGCCTCTGCCTCCTGAGTTGCTGGGATTATAGGTGTGCACCACTGTACCCAGCCAAGTTTTCTTTTAAGTGGGAGGAAAGAGTAGTGTTGGGGAGTAATTCTTCCCTGTTTTGCTATTTGTCATTTTAAAAGAAGGCAGTGCTAACACCCTAAGTTTATTTAATGAAAAGAACAACTGTCTGATAGCAAAGCACATTCATATATATTAGCTTATTTTATTATTATAACAGTACAGCGAGAATGGTGTCATCATTTCTACTCTTTACAGATGAGGAAATGGAGGTTTGGGATGGTATGCTCAAGGACAGGTAGCTATTGCATTAGCCAGAATTGCCTAGGTAATACTGTAGTAATAAGAATTCTAACATCTTTCTGTGCATTAGTTTGCTTTTGCTTGCTCATGCTATCTGTTCATAGTGGGATTGCTAGGGGGCACTGTACCATGCCTGGTTACATGGAGACTCCAACGTTGCTGCTCATTATGGCAGAGTAAGAGTGAGACCTTTGGAGGGCCCCACACTGGCAATTAAATGTCCTTTCCAGGAAGCGATACCTGTCACTTCTTATAATTCAGTAGTCAGAACTAGTCACGTGATCTTACCAGTCACAAGGGGCCCAGGAAATCAACTACTACCAAGTCAGTTTGAATATAAATGTCTATTGTGTAAATTTGTCCAGCTACGCATAGACTTCAGTGTTCATTCAAAATCAGAGTGATTATATTCCAAGCAGCCTTTCAGTTGTGCTCCTGGTGATCTTTGACTGAGACCTCAAATCCCCCTTAAACTGACTCTTGGTGTTCCCCGTCCCTATGACCATAAACATTGCTATCCTCTGCTTCTCTAAATCAATCACAGCAGTATCCAGATTTCCTTCAACCTCACTCCTAAAACTCAACTTCCATTTGCAGTCGGAGTGATATTTGTATAACATCAAGATGAACATACTTAAAACTATTTAAAACTCTATGTTTTCCAAAGAATAAAGTACAGAAAAGATACTGCATGCTCTTGTTCTGCCCAAGTTTCTGTCTTACCCCTCACTTTGCTGGGCAATTACCTGCATGTTCTCAGATGCCCTCTGTGCCTTTTTTTTTGCCCTACTCCATATCATACATAATTATACTTCCCAGGCTCCCTGGCCCTCTAGCTTCCCAGTTGATTTGGCCAGTGGGAGGTCAAGATATTGGCAGAAGACTGAAGGGCAATGGGAGGAGATAGCCCAGGATATTTCTCCCCTAGCTTCTGCTTTTGATGACATCCCTAGGGTCAACTATATCCCTCAAAGACTCCAATTCCTGTTCGACAGGGCCATGGTGATCGCAGTGTCTTATTGCTGATACCAGGCCTGGGATCCCTTTACCTTAGGTGCAAGAGAGTTTCCTACTGTTGCTCATCTATGAGGAACTCAGTGCCTCTTGTCCAGCTTCTCAACCCCAGGTATGTATAAGTCACAATATTAAATTCCTTCTGGTTGAATACCTAGAATGTTTCTGTTTTCTGACTGTATTCTAAACAGTTGCTCATTGGGCAACTTTATATATATGGACATTGTTGTTGTTAGGTGCCGTCGAGTCGGTATCCGACTCATAGCGACCATCTGTACAACAGGGGAAACACTATTATCAGTGCTTCTCTGCCGTTCATAGGGTTTTCAATGGAAGATTGATTTTTGGGAGGGGGTTGCCAGGTCCTCCTCCCAAGCCTACAGCTTCTGGTGTTCCCAGGCGGTCTCCCATCCAGGTACTAACCAGGCCTGACCCTGCTTAGCTTCTGAGATCTGATGGGATCGGATGCCACAGGGCTACAGCTGCAGGCTATATATGGACATAGGTAAAACTATAATTCCTCTGAATATTCCTGAGCTGGTATTTTACATACAGCTGACTCAAATCTTGCTCCAGAAAACATGCAGAAGATCCTTCCAGACACCATCCTCTCTCCTCTTGCCTGTCTACCATGATATTACTTTTATCTTCTGGCTCTTAGATCCACTGGCCTCATATGTTGCGTCCTGATACCTTTCTCAGGCTATCCTTAACTTGGCAAACAATTTGGATCTTTCAGTCTGTCTTGGGAATCTATTTTTATACATATTGATTTCAGTAAACCCACAGATCTAAGAGATACTATTTGTCCTGTCTTGGTCCCTCAGGACCCATTTAGCCTTCCAAAGGGGAGGAGAATCAGACACACAAATACATAATACTGTTTTATATCTCTATCCCTTTTCTTCACCTGCAATCTCATTCTTCTTTCTGTACCCAGTAGTCTTCTACTTGTTCTTTAAGACTTAGAACAAGCTTTACATTTTTTAAAGCATTGTCTGAATTTGACTGAAGATGATTCTGAGGTTAAGGTTCACAAGCTTTCCTGACTTATGCCACCTAACTATCTTGTAGTCTTTTGCTTGACTATCCTTACCTAAAGGTGTTTGTGCTTTTTGGAGGAATTGTGCCTTGGTTATTTCTCTATTCTCAGTGATGTTCATGGAGCCTGGCACTAAATAAGGTCCAAGAACAGAGAAAAATAACTTAAGCATAGTTGAGAGTTTAGCCTGGGAAAAAGCTGAACTCAAGAATGATCACATGTCTACCCAACTCATTCAAATATAGCACAATAGACTTGATATTGTGTCTGATATTGACCAACTAGACATTAGCTTATTTCTCTGCAAATTGTATTCTGGAGTAGTTAAGCCTTATTAGTATATTGGTCAGGGTATTTAAGATTTGAGCCCTGATGAAAGCCTACCAAGTACAACAACTGTTTTTCAGACTAATTAGTCCAAAACTTCTTGCTCTTGGCAAGAGTAGACCAACAAAACTAACCACATCTCTAGACTATTCAGTCCAAATAAATATGAGTAAAATTTAGCCTGTCAGTTTTCGCAAGAATTGATTGTATCTTTTTTGTTGTTTTTGGATAGCTGGAAAATATTTTTGTTTTTCTTTTTTGTCATAGCTCTAGACTTTGACAGGTCACTGTTTATGATTTGGCAGGCCTCATTGGTAATATACCCGTCAAATGATTAATTACAAAGATTTAAAATGTGAATTTTATTGCATGGGGAGCAGTGATTGTTTTGTGAATTTTCTCATTACATCTCATCAGCATTATATTCAGAATGGCACATCTCTTAGGGAAAGCAGTACACACTTGTCCCAGGTTCTTTCTATAACTGCTGTAGGTATTTCAAATAAGAGGTCCATGTGTGACTTAAACAGGGTGCTACAGATAATGGTGGAGCTACACATTCCTTTGTGGTCACACCCAGAATGTGTCCAAGAACCAGGTCTTCTCATCTGAATCCCAGGCTAAATCAAGGAGCAGGGATGCTGGCATATCTATTGTCTAAGAGGCCCTTTGGTCCACTCTCTGGTTGCTAAAGTAGGAGAGAGTTCCTGGTCTAAATGTCTTTCTTGATTTGTGCTTTCTCAAAAGTTGACCACAGAAGAGGCATTTTTGCTTTCCTGCAGGTCAGTACCCTTTGGCTCACGGGTTAATAGGCTGAGGATGCCTATGGAAAGAAAGTGAATTTCACCATGCTAAAGTTCTCAGTGTGTGGTCCCATGTGATCCTGGGCAAGTGGCTCAGCTTTACTGAATGTTGGTCTCCTCCTTTGTTGAAAGGAAAAGGATACCACTTGGCCTACACTGACTGGCAGGATTAAATCAGTAGTGTTTGTATAGCTTTTGGCCATAATGACACTTATTAATGATCAGTTTGCATAAAAGAGACTGATTTAGTAATCTTTCCTTTATTCCCTGATACTCCCTCAAATAAATGCAACTATCCACGAAAGGGATAGGAAAGTCCATTTGTGTCATATCATTGAGTATGTGATTCTCTGGACAGGTTGCTATGTTTTGTCTCTACAAAGGCTGATGTGTTTTGGTTAAGAGTTCTTACAATGAATTTTTGATGATTGAAATATTGCATGACATGGAGAAACTTTTAATATGATTTTGTTTCCATTTCATATTGTCATTATGATTTCTGATTTCTACTAAAAAACAAAATTAGAGATTTCATGGTACTACTATTAAGGTTCTTTTGAATGTATTACTTGTTAGACAAACCAGAGAGTACAGGGAGTATCTCAAGGATATTTTTCCCTCATGAGATTGTAAGGTAAATTTTTATAATGGATATTCATCCAGATGCCTGTCTAGTTCATTCTAATTGTTCCAAAGCCATCATAGCTTTTGTCATCCTTGAAAAATGTTTTCTTCTGATATTTTCTTCCTTTAATATGAATTAAAAGCTGAAAGGGACTGGGGGGAGTGGAACTTACATTCTAAAAACATCTAAATGTTTCTTGTTTCAAATAGGGAGAAAATAAGGTTATTTCCTTTCTCATCAGCTTCAACCTAAATATATCACTTTCTGATCAGAAGAATTTGGACATTTGTACATGAAACACTTATGAAAACTTTCTCCCCCCAAAATGGTCATCCTAAAGGAATAAAAAGGGCAAATACCAATGTATATATCAAAACCAAAATGAAATGTTAACCAAGCATCTTAACAACGAACATCTAGCATATTTGGTTTAACCACAGAATATTTGCTGTCAATGTAAATCAACACTGTTAGATGAGCAGGCCATAAGTAACTTCAGTTTTCCTCCAATCTTTCAACATAATGCTATATTTATTCAAATATTGGTAGTATGCAGCTCCAGTTGCCTTGATTTTGACAGAAGTGTAAACACTGCTGGATAAAATATCTAAGCAAATAACATTTTGGAGGAATCCAAATTCTAGGCATGAAGTATAAAGGAAAAAACTTGGAATTCTGTTTTCTCCTTTTTTTACTTCCCCCATTCCTCCTTCCCTCCTTCCCTCCATCCCTTTCCTCCCTTCCTTTCTTCCATCCTTCCCTCCTTTCTCTCCCTCCCCTCCCTTCCCCTCTTCTCCCTTCCCTTCCTTTCCTTCCCCTTCCTTCCTTCCTTCCTTCTTTCTCCTTCTCCCTGACCCCTCTCTTATTTTTTCATACCAGAAAGCTGTACCGCATTTCTAGGAAAAGATTTCTTGCCTGCTTACTTATTGATGAGACTGGTTCCTCAGCTGTGATATTTTCACCATCTTCAGGTTGTCATGTCTGCAGCCATAGCACCCTGGCATCTGATCCTGCCTGATCTTGGAAGCTAAGCAGGGTTGGTCTGGTTAGTCCTTAGATGGGAGACTGCTTGGGCATACCAGGTGCTGCAGGCTAGGGAGAAGGACCTGGCAGCCCACTCCTGAAACAATCCACCATTGAAGACCCTATGAATAGCAGAGAAGCACTGACAATAGTGCTGGGCATGGCACAGTGTCTGAGAGTGTTTCCTTCCATTGTACATAGGATCATTATTAGTTGGACCCAACTCAGTAGCACCTAACAACAACAACAACAACAACAACAACAGGTTGTCATGAAAACCATCCCAAACAGGTAAATAAACATGAGGATATTACATATTCTATCAATGTAGGTTTGGGCTTATCTTTCTATTGGACTATACCTATAGCTATGTAGGAGCAGAGGATTACTTGTAGATTTTTGTCTGGCACAGAGGCAGATAATTCCTGATTGGTGGAAAAGTTTCAAAGGTTAAAGGTATGGCTCTTTTAGACAATGGCCAGTTTTGTGTCTAACCAAGAAATCTATTAAATTGCCTATTTATACCTAGTTTCTCAAATGCTCTTTACACTAATCAATCTTTTACTAGTTCCCTTATAAATTAATGAGATTCAGTAAAGTCTTTGAAACATGCTTATTTTATGTTGGTTGGAGTCTTAGAGTTGTATCCAAATAGTATGTGATGTTTTATTTATCTTTTAAAGGAAAGTATATTTTGTGTTTATTCATGTTGGTTTTTGTTGTTGTTGTTAGGTGCCATTGAGTCAAGTCTGACTTACAGCGACCTTATGTACAACAGAAGGAAACACTCTACAACACTGTGCCATGTCCTGTACAATGTCAGTTCTTTTCTGCTATTCATAGGGTTTTCAATGGTTGACTGTTTCAGGATTGTTTTGGGAGTGGGCTGCTAGGTCCCTCTCCTGTTTTGGCATTGCCAGGGATTGAACCCAGGGTTTCAAAGCGCACAGAGCAAGCACTCTACCAACTGAGCTAAACCCCAGCATTTATTCATATTGGTAGAATTAATAAATTTACTTATATCCAATGAACTACCAAGGTAGCATTGGCTGACATTAGGGAGCCAAGATTATTTCTTTAAAAGTCCTCTGTAAATATTCTGACACTGGTTTTTACTCAACAAGTGTCTTATTGTTATTATTACTGCTAATGGAAAGGTGAGTGGAAAGGAATGCCAGCTCAACATGATATACTCATGTCTGGCGATAAAATCAGATTTAAGCTACCTGTTACTATCTTGGGTCAGAAGCAGGAAGGAAGTGCCATGGGAGCATAGATAAGGGAGTCTAAATAAATTCCCTGCATATTAAAGTGTATGTCAATGCATATTTTAGGCAATTAAAAAACAAGGAACTAATAGTATTGATTATAAAACTACAGGAACATGAAAGTGACTGTGTAGATGCGTTTGGGAATCCCATGAAAGAAACTACTATTAGATTATATTTGAAGACAAACTAATCACAAAAATTATACAATTAAATATTCCTGTCTTAAATTTTTTAAAAAGAACCTCCATCATTTAAATGTGACAAATGGACATTACTCTCCCATGAGAGATTCATAAAAACTCAGAGCTTGAAGATAGCTTTTTAGAAGCTAGCTCTGGTAAAAGGCTCATCTGTACCACAATTGCCTAAGGACAGTGAGAAAAATGCAAATTTCTAGCCCTCATGTGAAATTTACTCAGCAAAATCCTTAAAGGGGATTACAAGAATGTAGTGATGTAGGGGCGTGTGTGTGTGTGTGTGTGTGTGTGTGTGTGTGTGTGTGCATGCACACATACACGTGTGAATATATTAATATGTATGTGTGACTGTGTATGTGTTTTGTGCACTATAACATGCTACCAGGGGATTTTTACATACCTTTGAGTCTGGGAACCACAGTGGGAGATCATTGAATGGATAAAGGATCTGAGATCCACTTAAGACCAGAACTGTTGCTTATTTTGTTGTAGAAATATTCTAAATGCTGAAAGATGGTACTCTGCTTTTCAGAACCATATGATCCCTACGTTACTCTGGGCAGTGGGCTTGGGTGGTGAAGTGCAACATTATCTCAGAGGCCTATTGTCAGCCAGGTCTGAACTTAAACTTTCCCACTTTCTTGAAACTACTTTGTGGGACTTCCTTTCAGGGAACTCTTCCATACTGCCGAGTAAAATCCACTAATATGTACAAACTTCCTGGAAGACAAGTTGGTCGTGCAGGTCAGAACACCTAAAACTTCCATATCTGTTGACTCTATTATCCCACTTTTTTCAACATGATTTAAAAAAAAAAACAAATCATCAGAATTGTGCACACTGATTTTTCTAAAAATTAGTTATTCTTGGCAATGATTTTTAGAACTGCTTTTTACAAAACCAATTTAAACATCCAATAATAGAGATTGATTCTAGTATCTAATCTTAATCACTTAGTATCAATAGACTGTACCCACTATGGTAGCTATAATTTTTAATGACATGGGAAAATAATTATTAGGTGCCTACAGCCGTACCACTGTGGCATCTGATCCCATCAGATCTCAGAAGATAAGCAGGGTCAGGCCTGGTTAGTACTTTGATGGGAGACTGCATGGGAACACCAGGTACTGTAGGCTTGGGAGAAGGACCTGGCAACTCACTCCCCCAAACAATCAGCCATTGACAACCCTATGAATAGCAGAGAAACACTGACAATAACTGACAGTAGTGTTTTGTCTGTTGTAAGAAGGGTCGCTATGAGTTGGGTATTGACCTAACAACAACAAAAACTTTGTTCCAGGTATTTCTTGTCTCTACTTTTCAAATTTTCTATGAGTAACATTTATTAACTTTATCATTATAGCATTGCCAGAAAATTTTATTTTTTTATTTCTTTATTTTATAAGGATCAGAGAAGGACCTGGCAACCCACTCCCCCCCAAAAATTGGCCATTGAAAACCCTGTGAATACCAGAGAAGCACTAACAATACTGTTTCACCTGTTGGGTTACTATGAGATGGACACTAAATTGACAGCACCTAACAACAATATTCTACAAGGAAATCTGTTAGCTAAATCTTGAGGGTTAGCAAAGTGATAGTGAGTGATGTTTCATCAAGTGTCTGATTCTGTTAAGAAATTTAGTATTGTCTGTTTGCAAGTCATCAGGCAAATGAGAAAGCTTTTCATTATTAATCGATCTAGCTTCTGACAGCAATGGTTTAGCAGTTCTAATTACTTTATTCATTGTAAAGCTAGAAACTTAATTTTCAGATATGAATTAAAATTCTCCTTCTTCCTTCCTGTTTCCCGTTTCCTTCCTCTAATCTGTCTAAATCAATGATGCTTTAATTTATTTTACCTTTATATCAAAACATGTATGCAAAATCCCTTCAGCTCATTAGCCAGAGGGAATTATTGCCGTGCCTTGAAATAATCTGCATAGGCCTCTAATTCCTGCAAACCACAAATTTTTACGAATATGGAGAATTTATGTTTATGGCCCCTACCCAACACTGTAGACTAGGGTTGGAGTTTTTCTAGGGAAGATTGATGGAAAGAGGCAAGGGAGTTGAAGGGGCAAAAGAGTGATTGTGAAATAGATTATGGAAATCATCTGGGTGTGAGCAAAGTGAGGATATGATGGAAGTGACAGAAAATAACAAATTGTGGATTCAATGAATTGGAATTCTTTATTGGCCTAAAGAATTGTCAGTGTGGACACAGTAGAGATTGTAAGTTGGTAAGAGAGGAGGTGGGCATCCAAGGGTGAGATGTTCAGAAGAGAAATTTTAAGCCATGGCAGAATTGATCAAGAGGGTCCAAAGTGTAACTAAGGGTGGCAGTGAGAGGTCAGAGCCACATGGATGATGAAGTCATAAAGGCAAGACATTATGGTTTAAATATAAAATGCCACCACAGGCTCATGTGTTTGGACACTTGGTCCCCAGCTGGTTGTGTTATTTTGGGAGTCTGTGGAACCTTCGGGAGTTAGAACTTAGCTGGTAGAAGTAGGTCACTGGAGGCATAGCTGGTCTGTGGTTCTGGTAAACTCTCTGTGGTGGTCTGTAGGATGTGAACAACTTTCCTCATCACGTGCTTCTGCCAGTTCTTCTGCCATGCTTTCCTCACCACTGTGGACTGAACCTCTCTGAAACTGTGAGCCAAATAAATATTTCCTTCCTTAATTTGTTTCTGTCAGGTATTTTAGTCACAGGATACAAAAAGATAATCAATAGGCAAGGGAAATGATGAGTGAAGGAGCGTCATTAGATTTTAAATTCTTTAGTGAATAAGGATGTTAACGGTGGGGTGGGCCCAATAGCATGTGCTTTCATAGAGGTGGGGAATTTTTTGATTAGGAAGTAGTGGGTAGAAGGAGAAATAATATGGAAATAGCAGAGTATTAAAGCAAACATTGCCTCATGGGAGACACGGTTATAAGGTACCTGACTCTAGAGCCCAAAGAACACTTTTAAAGTATTCTCCTTAGCTCTGGTTCACACTTAAGAAAATTTCCCATTACTTACTTTATATCTTGACATTGTTTGTGTGTCTGTTTCACCCCCTGGATTCTAAATTCTCGTGTGGACAAGGCCTACCAGTATCTTGCTAGTATAAATGCTTAGCGAGTGTCAGATGAAGAACTCATTTAATTGAAATAAGTTCAGGGAGCTTTCAGGATTTGGGTTTTCCTCATGAAACTGAACTGAATCTCTCTGGAAATTGATGCTCTCAGACCCTCAGATGCCTCCATCCAATACTTGTAGGCTTTGAGTCATGTATAGTTTGGGCTCAGAATTCCTCATATGGGCATCTGCATTATATCAACATTTTCTTTTCCTAAAACAACATCTCTCATGTATCCTCCACCATTCCTGGGTCTTGAGTATCCCCCAGCATTCAATCAGCCTTCTCATTCCGCACCAGCACACCCTCCATATGTGAAGCCTCATGAGTCTTCTAAAATGCACACCCATGATAATGGGCAACAGACCTTCCTTGGATGGAATCTGAATTTGAGTTCTGCCTCTGACAAGACACAGCTCTGAGATCTATAGAAATGTGTTAAATAAATATTAAAACTGGTGATTTAAAATTCATGATTGTGGAATTATAGAACTAGGGCTTTCTTCATTGCCCCTAAATAATTTCCAAATGCTTTCTATCAGTTGGTTTTGGGAGAACACTTTTCTCTTAATTCTAACAAAGTCTCTATGTGAAGCCTGGGTGCAGTACTTTTATTTTCAACTCAAATAGAGCCTGGATAATGACAGCAGTAAATGAACTGCTGTGCATCAGGAACCTGCACATCTTCCTGTTAGTACAACGTGACTTTAAATTACATGACCCACTGTTTCATCCTGGGGCAGCTTCCAACACTATTTCCGTTGTAAACAATGGCCCAAATGCTGAGGGTTTGGGAGGAAACACCTTTCCTGCATGGCTTTGTCATGTGGTGATGGGCAATTAGGATAACTGTGACTTCACTGCAATCATGAGTTAGGCAACCAGAAGGTCACAAGCAGGGTACAGGATGACCTCCCCAGCCAACTCTTCTGGCATAAACTACTCCTCTAAAATCTAGAGGTTTTCAAGTGGTAAACTTTTACTGAATGTCATGGTGGTGCCACACAGGATAGAATAAAACAAGTGACTTGCTTTAAAGTGGAAAGGGAAGGAGTCTTGGAATGAAAAGATATGGATTAATCCTGACCCTAAGAGTTGCTTCCTGTGGGACTGTAGGCAGATCATCTTGTCACTCCCAGCTTCAGAGTTTTTACTGATAAAACATGGTTCTCATATTCTTTTCACAGGTTAACAGTAAACACCACGTGGAAGTGCTTTAGTATAGGTTCCAAAAATATTACTTTGTGTAAAGAATTTTTTTTTTTTTTGCAGTACTGGGACATTGAACTCAAGTACTTGCTCATGCTAGGCAAGTGCTCTACCCCTGAGTGCTCCCCACCAATCCCTTGTTATTTTTATTTTGATACAGTCTCTCACTAAGTTGTGCAGGCTGCCTCTGGTCTTGAAGTTGCAATCTTCAGGCCTCAGCCTCCTGAATCACTGGGATTACAGGTGTGCTCCACAGCACTTGTCTATAAAGCATTTTTAAGAGACTTCGATTCTTAATTGTTTCAGAAGTTTCTGGATACAGAAATTGCTTGGTAACTTTGAATTATGATTTTCCTTCAAATGAAATATTTTAATATTAAAGTGAGAACTGATGAGGCTAGTTCAATGATATTTTCTCTCATAATCACATGTTTCTATGGGCTTCTAGATATTGAGTTCATTTTTTCCAACAAAGAAAAACAATAATGTTCCTAACATGATTTTGTACATCTTGACAAAGCAGGCAACAAGGTTTTGGTGAAAGTTTGCGTTCTTAAAAAAATTCAGAGAATAACTACACATTATTTTCTTACTATTACATCAACAATAACCACCCATCACCAAGTGTACAAAGGACTTTTAGGTCCATTATGAGAACGAAATCCTCCACACACTTGTGAGATATAAAGAATAGCACTTGGTATTGACCTTCATCTTGACCTGATATTTGAGAACCTCAGCCTCTAATTAAATGCATTTATTCTTCCACAAATTTGTTTAGAAATATAATTCTCAGCCAGTTTTGTAAACAAAATGGGTCACATTTGTTATCTTTAATATAATTTTTACTACCTCTTGCTAATTTTCAACTTGTCCTCTATGTACATATCTATAAATCTCATCTGTTAACTCAGAATAATAGTGTTTATGCTGCCTAGAGTGGATGGTGTGTTTAGATGTAGGACTAACAAGTGCTCTTTCATCCTCTGCAATGCCACCAAACAACTCTCAAAATAACAGTATTGCTGGGCCTGTGAGACCCAAAGGCAAGTCCCTGTCTCAGCACAGGGGAAATACAATGAAAAGAAAATAAACTGCAAGTTCACCTGGGCGAGCAGTGCTCCATCCTGTTTGTTACTCACAGAGCGCTGGTGTTGTTTCAGCCAGGTTGTGCTTTTGAATGTGCTGCTTCAGTCCTACTGTACCCATCAAAATTCCTGCCCTTACTGTACAATTTATTATAATCCCTTGTCCTGGGAACTGACTTTCTGGCTATGGCTGGCAACAAATATCCAGAGGACATGAAAGACCCTCCAAGTTAGCTCTATGTACAGGTGTGTGTGTGTGTGTGGTGTGTGTGTGTGTGTGTTGGAGGGTTCTTGGCTCCCTGAGAGGGGGACCAGGACATTGGTCATTTACAGTTTTAAGTAGTAAGTTTCCTAGACTCTCAGTGTTGTGTGTGTGTGTGTGGGGGGGTTTAAATACCATAAAGATCAATTGATGCTTATTCACTTCAGCTGCAATATTTTGTACCACCTGTATATATCCATTTTTCAAATTAGAAAATACATTTAAGCAAAATGAAAATCACAATAATAATTGCCACCCAGGGACAAGTATTGTTAGCAGTTAGGTGTACAGCTGTTCAGTCTTTCCTATGCATGAGATCATACTATACCTTACCAACTAAAGCATGGCTTAAGGCATGTAATGGCACCTAGAGCAGGTAGAAACACACGCACACACACATGCACTTGTGGGGTACTGTCAGATAAGAACATGCTATTTAATTTATTCTAAGAAAATATTCCATAGCCATAAGCATTTTGTTACATTGGCATCGTTTAGGAATAGCATAAAATGTGGGAACACATATTATGTTAAAACTCATCTAGTAACTAATGGGTCCTAATAGTCTCTTAGGGCTACTCAGAATAATTCTTCATAATTGATCATCAGACATGAGAAATGGCTCCTGGGCCTTCTCCTGTGCCAAGTGATAGCTGCAGCTTTAGTTTTGGTCAATATCATATTTCAAGCATCATATGCAGGTGTGCAGCTCTCTGTCCTGGTTTTGAGAGGGGTGATGAATGATTGGGGTAGAAACCACTGGCATTCTGTATGGGATATGTGGGGGTTTGAGGAAGTGCAGAAAGGGAAATGACCAAAAGGAAATGTCCTAGATGGGATGCTTGGTGAGCTGTTTTTTTCATCTTCTGGAATAGCCCAAGGAATAGGAAGGCTCCAAAGAATCTGCCATTTGGTGGTGTATCCTGGCAGCCTGAAAGCCTGACAGCCTGGCAGGTGTGAAAGAAAGCCAATAAGCCAAACTCAATAGCTAGAATAAGAGACTCAGAATATAAGATGGCAGGATCAATAGATATCACCCCTGGGTCAAACCTTCATTTTTCAGTTGAGAAATTTGGAAATTGATCTAGAGAGGAGAAGGAATGTGCCTGAGGCTACCACTCAGTAGAGTAACAGCAGAATTGCTATAGAATGCAGCTCCCTCAGTTTCAGGTTGATGTCCCTCCCATCAACATCTTCAGGAACAATGTGACATGAGGTGTTTCAGATGGACACTAGTATTTTGTAGCCAGTGTCCACCAAAAGTCATCTTAATACTGCTTAGATAACTGCACAAAAGATGTGTGGCCCATTGAGATCCTATTGTTCTTTTAAAAAACTGCACTTTTTTTCTGGTGTTGCCATTTAAATTTATGGTATGGTTACTGGTCTTGCAGGCAGCAAGACATATGGTTGTTTTGATAGGTTGTTAAATACTTCTCTCCATTCCCTCTTGAAGAAAAGACTCTGGTTTTCCTGTGTGGAATGTTCTTGTCATTTATTGCAAAAAGCAGGTACATGAAATTGCAGAATCTCGAGTAAACTTTCCTGGTCTCATAAATATTTGAGTAATGATACTCTTACATTTCCCTAAGGCCATGCTTTACCAGCATATTCTGTGGCTGCTTGTGATGTGCTCTGGGAAATGGGTCTTGGCATCCTCATTTCAAGGCTGTGGAAATTGAGGCTCAGATAGGGAATTCACGTATTCTGTGCATTTTTGCAGATTCTCTGCAAGTCAGATTTCATAGAGGTACCAATAGTACCCTAGGGCTCCACTTACCCCCACTGCTTCCCATTTGGTGCCTCCCATTTTGGGCCTTTCTGAACACACAGCTATACTTTCTCTCATCTCTCTTCAGTTATACAAACCTAATCATTTCAACTTTCCATGTTCTTAATATTAGTAGTCCAGGTAAGCTGAGAGCTCAGGTCACCCCAGGCTTGACCAGGCTCTCATTTCACATTTTCAAAAAAATACATGTAGTTAATTAGGGTCTTGGCATTTTGTGCTGTGTATCAGCTATTTGAACAGTTTATCTTTTTGGTTATTTGTGCTTTCCCCTTTAGTATCTCAATTGAGTTTCTTTTTCTCATTTTATAATATTTTATTATTCTGCCATTAAAAATGAAACCTTGTGTCGGGCGCGGTGGCACACACCTGTAATTGCAGTGGCTCGGGAGGTGCAGGCAGGAGAATTGCAAGTTTGAGACCAGATGCAGTCTGCGTAACTTAGCGAGACCCTGTCTCAAAAAGTAAAAAAATGGGCTGGGGACGCAGCTCAGTGGTCCACCATGCAGTAAAGCATGCAGGCACGAGGCCCTGGGTGCAACCCCAGTACTGGAAAAAAAAAAAAAAACCTTGCTCAAATCAGTTTTTTGTGATGATATTTTAGGCTTGAAGATGTGATTTTATTTCCCAGTTCTTCCTCTGTTCGCATGTGTGACACTGAAGGGACAGTTTCTCTTTTTGGACTTTGGTTTGTTCACTTGTGTAATGTTAAGGTGTTGGGCTAGGTGATATTTAAGGGGATATATTAGTCTGAAATGCTCTACTTGCACATTTTTTCCTATTTTTGTACATGCTGACTTTATAAAATAGGGTTGATGGCCAGGCCTTTTGGTCTAGGAAATTTTAGCAGAATTTGATGATCTTTGAGATGTAAGGATACTGGAAACAGGCAGATCTGGCTGGGATGATTTCAGTTTAGGATCATGTCCATATAGCGTCCAGCTTTTTCAGAAATTATCCAGGCAAAGCCTTCTTGGCCCCAGATCCCTGTACACATGTGTCAAGTATTGAAAGCTCCTGCTCTGCTCAATGTCAGGTTTGCCGTGCTGGGAATACGGATGTTTTCAATGCATCACAAAATCCTTAGCTAACTGTCAACAGGTAAAATTGGAGGCTTTTTATCTGGTTATTTCTAAAAAATCCAAACATGCTTCTAGCTTTGTAGATGATGAAGTCCATGAGGAAAATGTTATATCCTCATTTTATAGAAGATGATGGCAAAGTTCAGAGAACAAGCAAGAGGACTGTGAGGGGAAAGAGATACTCATTGGGCCAGATTCTATCTCTTTCTTTGATTGAAACCCACCAGTTTGGATTCAGTTTATGGAGGCAATCCAACCTTGTGCCAAAATGATGTGAGTCACACGATTGCCTTCCCCAGTACTAGCGTCAGAGACAGAGTTCAAGTTCAACTCCTATTGATGTAAGAAGTACCATTGCTCTTATCAAACAGTTTTACTTCACCCTAGGATCAATTTGGGGGAAGCCAATTGACCTAAAGTGCCATGGAATCATTTTGCCATTGTCTCACAGAATAATGTCCAAATTCCATAACATGACATTCAAGGATGTTGCAACCTTAGTCCTGTTTCAGCCTGCTTGGCTTATGGTTCTAAGATTTCCTTGCTTGTTCTTGATATGTTGTGGTTTATTTTAGTATCTGGTTTACTCTTGGTACTTTCTCTTATAATTGTCCCTTCCTAACATTTCAGACTCACTGTTAGTACTTGGTATTCTCGGTTTGGACTCTTTATCTCAACACTTGGTCTGGGGTTTACCTCTTGATCTTTAGACTCTTGCCCAGAGCAAAATACCCTTGTCAGCCTCTGGGAGCTTATTCTGTCTCAGGGTTGCTTGTCTGACACCTGGCCAGCCTCCCAGGTCACCTGTTCTGGCAGGTCAGGCGTAGGGGATACAGGACAATCTTCACAGATCCCCTGGGTGCCTCCTGTGTTCCAGGCTCTGGGCTAAGCAAGAGACACAGACATGTAAGGCCCTTTTCTATTCTAAAGGAGCTCATATCTTAGTAAGGAAGAAAACTGGCTAAATAAATCCAGGTAGTAAAATGTTATGGGTGCTATGAGAGAAGCCCACATGGAAGAAGTGAGGGACATGGAAGGGACAGGTCACTTGTGCTAGAGTTGTGGGGATAGTTAGGGAAATCCCCCAAATAAGGACTAAGTCCCTAGGGATATTGCATATGAAGGAGAATACCTAATACAGAACCAGAATTTTCTCTCCAATAACAGGGAAATACATTCTTGGAAATGGAAAGTTTATAGTTTGTTACGTATGCCTTTGCAGACAGAGCAACATGAGAACAAGATCAGATCTCTTGGATGGAAATCTTTGACATTTGGAATCTAGAGTGCTCCATGGCCTGCCAGCCCTGCCAAGGGTCTAATTCTGTCTTCTTCAGACCAGGGAAATTCCCAGTGGCATCTGCAGTGCCATGCTAAATGTAGAAGGCCAACAGAACAGACTCTCATTTTATCTGGTTGAAATGAAGGGGAATGGCTCTCCACATGACCTTTTTTCCATGTGGAGTTGCCTTTTAGTTTTGGAAACTTTGCCTCGGAAACAAAATGCTGAGGGAAATGATAAATCTAGACTATCAAAGGATAGTAGTCTCTCTCAAACCATTTCCCCTATATGTCAGCTGAGACCACCGAGGTCAGGTGCCCAGCTTAGGCCATTATGTACAGGAGAATTCAGGTATACAGTGGTGGTGGTTTGTGACTACTGGCTCATGGTAGGATTGGACCATTTGGCAGGAGGGGAGTGGAACAGAGAGGAGAGGGACAGGGCTGGAGTGTTAGAACCTGTCCCCCTCCTGACACAGAGGGTGCTGAATCCCTGGCTCACTCAGAGAGATGTATCACTGGACACATTTTTCCATAGTGATGTTTGCAGCAGTGCCTGGTATCCCTGTGGGAAGTGGGGTGGTGAGAAGAATGGAAAATAACAATGTTTTCCAGCAGGACCATTACATGATGGAAACCCTGACGCTGATTTGCAAACCCTGTCTCTTTTCTCTTGGGAAGAGCTGGGAGGTTATTGGCTCCTGACAACCTGGGGCTTTTATTAACATTGGGTGCCATGGCATTTATGATTCTGAGTTGATGAAATCAGTTTACCTTCAATTAAATACACAGGATTTAATCTCAGTATCTTACAGTTAAGTAAAAAAATACACAGAAGAATATATACAGTATGATTCCATTTATATAAACCTTAAAAACATATACAACCATATAGGTATATGTGTATAACTGTATACATAGATATGTATACATATTTTAAGGATGCAGACATTTGTACAATGATGGACTTAAGAAGGTAATGTAAACACAAAATTTGAGAGTGTGATTACACATATTGAGGGAAAAATGTTTGAAATGGGGTGGGACACAAATAGGAGATTTTAAGGTAATGATAATGTTCTCTTTTCTAATATGGTTACTGAGAACAGAGGTTTTCCTTGTATGGCAGTTCTTTATATGTTACATATATTTTATTAACATTATTTATATCTCCCATATTTCATAATATAATTAAACTGAATTCTAACAGGGATAAGCTGTAGTGGTGGTAGTAGAAAGCAGGGTCAGGGTAAGTGTGTGTCTGATGTCCAGACATTGATATATTTGAAGGTAGGACATTTGGCTAGTTACCAGCCTCTTGTGAGTCAGCATGAGCACAGATTTCCTTATATCAGCAATTGATTTATATTTTGAATAAAAATCTAAGTTTACAAACTGACTTCAGGAGTCTTTGTTGAATCAGAAGGTTATTTTTCTTCTTGTCATGGGAAATGTAAAGAAAACAAGCCATCTCTTGGTATCTACAGATTCTGTATCCACAGATTCAGCCTATTACAGATCATGCACAATGTAGTTAGCCCTATAATGGCAGCATTGAATGTATATAGAAGTTTTTCCTTGTCATGATTCCCTAAGCCAGCAGTTCCCCAATCTTTTTCTGCACCAGTGACTGGTTTTGTGGAAGACAATTTTTTCTACAGACTGAGATGGTAGTAGTGGTGGGGGGTGGTTTTGGGAAATGAGTTGATGGGGTGCAGTTGTAAGTATAGATGAAGCCTAGCTTGCTGACCTGCCACTCACCTCCTGCTGTGCAGTTCTGGTCAGGAAGGGTGACGGTTGGGGACCCTTTCCCTAAATGATATATTATTACAACAAGTTATGTAGCATTTACATTTTATTAAGTATTATAAGTATCTAATGATGATTTAAAGTATAAGGGAGAAGGTGATTATGTATAAATACTATATCATTTTACATAAGGGATCTGAACATCTGTAGATTTTGGTATTCCTGGAAGGTTCTGGAACCAAACCCTTACAATTGTCATATAAGGTTAAAAAAGAAAAAAATAAGATATAAAACTATGCATGGTTTCATTTGGACATCATTTAAAAAAATCTGTTTATTTATATAGATTTAAATGCTTAGAAATATGCATATATCAAAATATCATTGTAGACCACATTAATCTATATAATTAAAAGGGAAAAATAAACCAAAAATATGTTTCTATGAAAATAGTTAAAAGGGCTTACTCCTTGAATCTCCCATGTATCTGTTAGCTTGTCATGCTGTGGGGGCTTAAGTGTTGCTGTGATGCTGAAAGCTATGCTACTGGTATTTCAGATACCAGTAGGGTCACCCACGGTGGACACATTTCAGCTGAGCTTCCAGACTAAGATAGACAAGGGAAAAAGACCTGGCATCCCAGTCCCGAAAGAATTAGTCATGGAAAAAACCATATGAACAGCAAAGCACTGTCAATATAGTGCCAGAAAATGAGTCCCCCAGATTGGAAGACATTCAGAAGACAACTGGGAAATTTGCCTTTTCAAAGTAGAGTCAACCTTAATGATGGGAATGGAGAAAAGCCCCTGGGACCTTCATTTGCTGAAGTGACATGACTCAGAATGAGAAGAAACATAGTAACTGCACCAATGGGCTCAAACTTAAAAAGACTGTGCCTGGCACAGTGTCAGGGATGTTTTTGTTCTACTGTGCATAAGGTCACTATGAGTTGGACCCGACTAGATGGCACCTAACAATAACCCCTTGAATGACTTGTCTTTAAGAAGATGATAAGTTTTATAAGCAGGAGGCCTATTGCATTATTTCATTTCCCTGATTTCAGGTGTGTTTGGGCCACCCCACTGTTCTGTGTGGTCCCATAGCAGCACTGCTTTCCAATTTTTGTGTGTGTGTGTTAATTGGAAAGCTCCTCTTTCTGCTTTCCTCAAAGGATGAAAACTTAATTGGTCATTGGAGCATGCATGAGCCCAGAATCCAGGAAACTAGCCCTGGAGTCAGGAAAGTCACTGTAGCAGGAGACATGTGCTAGGGAGGGCATGATCTACAGCTGGACAGTGGGTGTTGTGAACACTCCAGCACTCAAAGCCCCAGCATACATAGCCTGTCCAATGGCAGCTTGTCTCCTGCCTCATCCCTCTTTCCTTTTTAATGTACTCCACTGTCCCTGATGAAGTTTCCTGGGAAGCTGACTAAGACTCAGGTCAAGGCTTAGAAGTGTATCAGGGAAAGGGAAGGGACAGAGGCAGGATTGGGGAGGGAAAGAAGCTGAACTGAGATGTGGTCTCAGTAGAAACCTCAGCCACACCTGCAGGGAGTGGAGAATATTAGATGACCCTGCAGAGCTGGTCTGAGTCAGGTGATAGGGCTGAGCCTTTATATCCACCTAAGTTAACCAAACAATGGCTGGTGGCTCCCTGATGGAGGAGCAATGACCTTGGTCAATAGAATAGCTTTTTGTTCTCCAAGGGACCGACAGTGCACACAATAACTTCATCCCAAGTCCTTCATTCTTGAAGTATGATCTGGTGGCAAAACATGTGCTGTACCTCTGTGCTGTAACCAGAGTATTGCTTTAACATTTAATTTAATTTTGTTTTGCAGTACTGGGGGTTGAACACAGGGCCTTGTGCATGTGAGGCAATGGCTCTGCCACTGAGCTGCACCCCACCTCCAGTGCCTCTTGTAATTTTAAAATTTTGAGTCAGGGTCTTGCTAAGTTGAACAGGCTTCCTCTAGCCTTGAAAAGGTTATCTTCCTGCCTCAGCCTCCTGAGTAGCTGGGATTACAGGTGTACACCATGATGCCTGGAAAACCAAAGTACTTTTTATTAGAATATGAATTTAGTGTCACCTGTTGGTGAAAATCCTTCTATGATTCCCCATTGCCCATAGGAAAAGGACCAACCTTGACATGCAAATCTTCTTTCAGTCTGGGCACAATTTTTGTTCCTTCTTTGTAAATCTATTCCCTATCTTTGTTGTTGTTGTTAGGTGCCCATGAGTTGGGTCTGACTCATAGTGACCCTATATTTAACAGATGAAACACTATCCAACACTCTGCCATACCTGATACTATTGTCAGTACTTCTCTACTATTCATAGGGCTTTCAATGGCTGATTGTTTCAGGAGTGGGCTTCCAGGTCCTTCTACCAAGCCTACAGCACCTAGTACTCCCAGGAAGTCTCCTATGCAAGTACTAGTCAGGCCTAACCCTGCTTAGCTTCTGAGAGCTGAGGAGATCAAACACTAGGGTTTTGTGCTATAGACATCTCTGTCTATGTCCCAATAAAAACACTCCTGTGTATTCCATCTACTCCAAACATGGTCACTTGCTGAACACACAACTTTATATACCTATTTATTCTATTGGAATACCCTTCCTTTCTCAAACTCTCACTCAACCTTCAAGTCCAACCTCAAGTGTTCTTTGTAGTGGCTTCCCCAAACTGGGTCTCACAGCCCATTTTCCTTCCTCTTCTTTTCCATTCTCCACTCATATTATTTTCCTTTCCCTTTTCTTCTCTCCTCTCCTTTCTTTTGATCCTTCTTGTTTTTGCACTTCTCCAATTCTCTTTCACTGCTCTCTCGTTCTTTTAGGGGCATGTTTTCTTCTAAAGTATGAAAAGCTAAAAGCTTTGGGTTTGGTCATGCCCGTTATTGTAAGGAAGATACATTTTTGGCATGTAGGTCAGCTAATGTTGTACATGCTAACTCTTCATGCAGACATTTACTCTTTCACATACTCTGACATGCTCTACTGGTTTCACTAAGAGCAACTGACACGTTGACATCAGTGGCATAGGGCTTTGTGCTTCATCAGGCAACTTGTAGAGCCTTTCTCAGAAATTGAAGCAGAATTTCTCAAATGCCTTATACCTCAAGTAACAGGCAATGTATCTAGAACTGCTTATATATCTGACTCCCCAAGTAGACCAATAGCAATTTAAGGCCAGAAACTCTGCTAGTCACCTGGGATTTCCATATGCCTAGCACAAGCCTTGGAATAAGAGAAGGCTTCATTGATTGTCAGCTGAATAAATGAATATTGTTACATGTGTTTTGTTTTTCATTGGAGAAAATGTAAAAAGGTGAAATGAAAGTGGACTTCTTTGGAGGAGAATCAGTACACAACCTTTTCTAATGTACTGTTGGGTTATTTCATATTCTCATTCACTGCTCAGTTAATGTCATTCAGAACTTCATTTGTGTGAGGGATTATTCTTGGCAAATATAAAAATTTTCACACCCCCATCTGCTCCTTACACACAGCTGGCAGTAGTTATTGACTGAGTCCTACCCGTGTGCCTGGCTCTACGTTCATCATTTCTAATCCTTCGACAAGGCCTACAAGGTAGATACTGCTACTGCCATTTGACTAGTGGAGCAACTGAGGCTCAGAATGTTAAACTAACCTGTCCAAGATGATATACGTTGAAGGGACAGACCAGGATATGAATCAGGGCAGTCTGATTCCAGAACTATCCCTCTACCCTGTACCCTTGACTGCTGTAAGTCAGTGCATAGAAAAGACCCCAACTTGTCTGTGATGGGAAATGCTTTTGGGGAATAATTCTTCTCTGTTAGAACAAAGGCCAATTGAGTCAGCTTATAAAGCAAGAACCATGTAACTTTAATGTTGAGATGCTGTCTGTAAGTGGGCAAATTAGACTGTGTCTGTGTGATTTCTTCAACTATGAAACAGTGAGAGTGGGTTGAGTGATTATGAGAAAGAGTAATCTGAAAGCACTCTGAAGCATGTAAATGTAATGGAATAATCCTACATTATCACTGTAGGTTGTTAGTACCAGGAGACTACATTTGACAGTGCTGCTGTTGACAGCATATTGTTGGAGTAACTTCTCCATGTAGGCACTATGCTTACTATATTCTACACACCATCCCACTGAATCTCCACAACAATCTGGTGAGGTGAATGGGATCATTATTGATACACTGTGACCGAGCAGTCTTGCCTTTGATATTTACCCAATAGAAAATAATAGTCCACAAAAATACTTGCACAGGAATCTTAATAATAGCTCCTTTCATAATAGGAAAAGTTAAAAACAGCTCAGATGTCCATTAATGGGAAAGGAATTAAACTGGCATGTTCATACAATGGAATATTATTAAATAATAAAGCAGAAGTAACACTGATATATGCAAGAACATGAGCGAGTCTCAAAATCATTATACTGATTGAAAAGTACATTGTTGTTGTTAGGTGCCATCAAGTCAGTGTCCGACTCATAGCAACCCTATGTACAATAGAGGAAACACTATTGTTATGATTCTCTGCTCTTCATAGAGTTTTCAATGGCTGATTGTTTGGGGGAGCGGATTGTCAAGTCCTTTTCCCAAGTCTAGAGCACCTGGTATTTCCAGGGGGTCTCCCATCCAAGTGCTAACCAGGCCTGATCCTGCTTAGCTTCGGAGATCTGATGGGACTGGACACCACAGTGGTATGGCTGCAGATGAAAAGTATATACTTGCACAAAAAATAGTACATACACTGTCATTTCATTTAGAAGAACCAAACTTGTGTTGGTGGAAAAAAATCAGAATAGTGTTTACTTTGGGGATGTATGACTGGAAAGAACAAAGAAATTTTCTGGGGTGACAGAGATGTCCTATGTCTTGCCATGGGATTCGATTACACAGGGGCATGCATTGATCAAAACACATGGAAAGGTACATTTAGAGTTTGTGTATTTCATGGCATATTAACTATACTTAAAACAGTGCAAATAAATATTATAATGTTTAGAAGTAAAGTAGATACTTGTAACTCATTTTGAAATGCATCAAAAATAAGATGGCTTGATGGATAGAGAGAAGACTAGGTATATGAATTGTTGTTGTTGTTAGGTACCATTGAGTCAGTATCCGACTCATAGCGACCCACCATACAACAGGGGAAACACTATTGTCAGTGCTTCTCTGCTGTTCATAGGGTTTTCAATGGCTGACTGATTTTTGGGAGTGCATTGCGGGGTCCATCTCCCAAGCCTACAGCACCTGGTATTCCCAGTTGGTCTCCCATCCAAGTACTAACCAGGCCAAAGCCTTCTTAGTCTTCTGAGATCTGATGGGATCGGATGCCACAGGGCTATGGCTGCAGGCAGGTATATGAATACACATGTGATAAAATATAGTAAATGCCAGTGTAGAATCTAGGTGGTGGGTATCATGAGTATTCTTGATGAAATCACTTCAGCTTTCGTATAAGTTTGAAATTTTTCATTAAAAATATTAGAAAAATTAGTAGTAGGCACCCAGATGTAGTATAACTAGAAGAAACTAGAGTAGAAAACTAGAATATAGTACCTTGTTTAATCCTTTTCCTAATACAGAATAAATCCTTTCATTCAACAAAGCTGAGAGAAATCTTTGTAACCTCTACACTGGAGCCAAAATTCCATTACATTCTAGGCTTTTTGCTTATTGGTCTCACCTAATGTACAGTTCATCTCCTGCCATTCCCTGAAATACCTCACTCATTAGCCACTTGAGATTACATATTTCCTGCATTCTCTATATATTTTCAGACTCCTGAGACTTTACTGTGTGTAGCTTCCTGCACTCAAATGGTTTTTATCCCTGTTCAATCTTATCTTATGCGTCCGGCTCATGTGTTCCTGATTGCTGATTATTTCCCACTCTCTGCCTTTCAGGACTTAGAGGAAATCTAGGATGGTCAGAGTAAGGGATCATATAGATTGAATTCCAGATCTGCATTTTTTTGTTGTTGTTGTTAGGTGCTGTTTAGTCCTATCTGACTCATGGTGACCCTATGTACAAAAGATGAACCACTAACTGCCACTGTGCCATGCCTGGTATTATTTTCAGTGCTTCTCTACTATTCATAGGGTTTTTAATGGGTGATTGTTTCAGAAGTGGGCTTCTGGGTCCTTCTTCTAAGCCTTCATTACCTGGTATTCCCAGAGGCACCCATCCAAGGATTAACCAGGCCTGACCCTACTTAGCTTCTGAGATCTGATGAGATTGGACTCCAGGATGGTACAACTGTGGGTAGATGTGCATTTACTAATCTGATAATTTCTGAAGTAGCCCTTTTTTTTTTTTTCAGTACTGGAGGTTGAACCCAGGGCCTAGCGCCTGCATGCTCTGCAAGTGCTGGACCACTGAGTGACCTCAGCCCTTTTTTTTTTTTTTTTTTTTTTACTTTTTTCTTGAGACAGGGTCTCGCTAAGTTACGCAGATTGCCTCTGGTCTCGAACTTGCGATCCTCTTGGCTTGGCCTCCGGAGTCACTAGGATTACAGGCATGCACCACCATGCCTGGCTCTGAAGTAGCTCTTAAGTACTCTCTGCCTCTGTTTTTTATTCTCAGTAAAACAGTCTGGGTCAGTAGGCAACAAGGTAGGCTCTAGTGTTGGTCAGTGCCACCTTGAGTATGACCTTGTGAAATGGCCTTTAATTCCTAGTGTCTCAGTTTCTTCCTCTGTAAGACAGGGATACTAACACTGCCTACCTTTGGAATCATGAGGATGAAATGATATAATAGAAGAAAAGCCTTTAGCACAAGGTCTGGAATACAGTGACTAAGAACATGATGAAAGAGCTGTTATATTATTAATACATAAGAATAATTACAATTAACAACTCTACAATGAAAATAAAAAGTCTATAGCTCTGAGAGTTGCTATGAGGATCGTATCATGAACTTAAAAGTGCTTTAGCACTGTAAGATGCTGTACAGATGTTAAGATATTCATTATTATGTTAACAACCACCTGCTTGCAATGAGATGCTCCCTAGGCACACATATGAAGCTGGTGCTGTGTGACTGCTGAGAGGGCAGCCAATTCCTTTTTGGACCATTGGCCTGATCTTTCTGCCCTGGCTCCTCTCTCTGCCTGGAATCTCCTGATAACTGTTCACCAGCCGTGAGTCGGGTGGCTGGTATGGGAGCCAGCTGTTCTCAGTACAACTGATAACAAAGATCCTGCTGCAATAGGCATAGGATGCATGAAGCCAACATCTATTCTCAAGAAGCCATGGATGGGAATAAAAGCCTTTACCCTGGGGCCTTTAATGATGGGGATTGCAAACCTCTGTTGCCATGTGGAGCATCAGCACCTATGGCCCTTGAGAAGCTTGCCTACGGTCACACAGTTGGATCATGGAGGGGTCGGCTTGGGAGGCCTGCTCTGTCTGATTCTAAAGCTTCTGTTCTTTTTGTTGCCCTTTATTGACTGCTTGGGGTATGAGGGAAGAGAGTTGATCAGTGGGCTGGCTGGAGGAAGTGGGCAGAAATGTGGAGATGAGCTTGAAACTCCTGTGAGTATTGATATTAGTTAGAGCTAGGCCACTGAAGGAATGGGTAATGGTCTGTGTTAGTCAACTTTCCATTGATGTGACAAAATACCTGAGAAAAACAACCTAAAGGAGGACAGTTTATTGCAGCTCATAGTTTTGGAGGTTTCAGTCTAGTATTTGGCTGGCTCCATTGCTGTGGGCCTGTGGTGACACACTGCAGAATGGTGGCAGGAGTGTGATGGCGGAAGCCGCTCAGCTCATGGCAGCTTGGAAGCAGAGAGAGTGAGAGAGGAAGGGTCTAGTGACAAGAGACACCCTTCCAGGGCACGCCCCCAGTGAACTACCTCCTCCATCTAGAGCCTAGCTCCTAACGGCCCCTTTAGGTGTGAGCTCTTCAGTGGGTTTATGATGTTAGTGCTCTCATTATCTGGCCACCCCACAATAGCACCACCAGCTAGAGATCAGGACCTCAATGCATGAGCCTATGGAAGACATTTAATGCCTACACCATGACATAAACCTATCCTGTGCGTCAGGGCTGTATACTTTCACCCTATCTCTTCATTTTATATGCTGAGCAAATAATCCGAGAAGCTGGACTTTATGAGGAAGAACGTGGCATCAG
>VMDO01006430.1:67355-100630 GCA_007922755.1 Pedetes capensis
TCAAGAAATCAAAAGACGCATTGCTCTAGAAAAGCTGTGGCAAAAGATCTCTTTAGAGTATTGAAAAGCAAAGAAGTCACATTGAAGATGAAGGTGCGTCTGACTCATGCCATGGTATTTTCAGTGGCATCATATGGTTGTGAAAGCTGGACATTGAACAAGAGAGACAGAAAAAGAATTGATGCTTTTGAATTGTGGTACTGGAGATGTCTATTGAATATACCATGGACTGACAAAAGAACCAACAGATCTGTCCTAGAAGAAGTACAACCAGAGTGCTCCTTGGAAGCAAAAATGGCCAAACTGCGTCTTACATATTTCGGACATGTAGTCAGGAGAGAACATTCCCTGGAGAAGGACATCATGTTTGGAAGAGTGGCAGGTCAACGCAAAAGAGGAAAACCCTCCACCAGATGGATTGACACAATGTCTGCAACAACGGGCTTAAACATAAAATAAGATTGTTTGCCTGGCACAGAATCGGCAAGTGTTTGCATCTGCTGTACATAGGGTCGCTATGAGTCGGACTTGATTCGACGGCACCTAACAACAACAACAACAAAAGGAATATTAAGTATTTTCCATTGAATAAAATGGCCATTCCTATTCCCCACAGTCATGGCAAGAGCTGATGGTCAACCTTGGGAATCTGTTCAAGTGAGAACGAGCACAGTCCAGGATGACCTAGAGCAAAATTATCTTCCCTCCTGATCGTTATTTGCTTTCAATATCAACAAGTACAAAATCCTTTCCATTCACCTTTCTAAAATTCAAGAGTCTCACTAACTTCCCATTCTCCCTCTTCCTCTGTCTCCAATCAGTCCCAAACCTTGTACATTTTACCTCCCTAGTGTCTCTGTTTTGCAGTCCCTCCTAGCCAGCTATGATTAGGGTACCTCGTGTTGTCCCCAGGACTATGGTGGCAGCTTCTTGATCAGCCTGCTTGCTTCACCTCTTGGCCTCCCTTCATCCCCCACACAGGCACCAAGTGTGAGGGCTCAGAAACAAAGCTCTTTTTGCATTATGTCCTTTCTCAAAGCCGTTGATGATGAGTCCACAGTCTACAGAATAAAACTCAAGGTCATGGACATGATTTTCAAGATGCTTCAAGGTCACACATGTTTCTCATGTCTCATGCTGACCTGCAATACCCTCCTTACCTTCTTGCCTCCTCTTAATGAGTATCCTTCAAGGCTGAGCTGGTAAATCAACTTTTTTCCCCCATAAAGCTTTTCTTGATCCCTTTCATTGGCAACAGTCAATTCTTCCTATCGATTCCCACAGTCCTGGGCTGGGTATGCTTATTTTGTGTTGCTTTATGTCTTTGGATTTACCTGAGTATTCATCTTCCTGACCAGATAGGAGTCTCCATGTGGGCTGTGCTATGTATATCGGAGCACTGCAGAGAGCATCTGTCATATATCCCAGGCATAGGCAAAGAAGAGGCTCAGCAACCTCCTAGCCATTTACATCTACTTGAGTGCAACTGCCTGGCTGAGCCAAATTTAAACAACAAATTCCTTTTGCCCCACTAATTCATGCATAGAAAGCTTCTGAGCTCTGTATACATTCCCAGTGATGTTTCTTCTTCTACCATCTTGACTGGGAAGCTCACCATGTGGTAAATAAGACTAAGCCAAAAATCTACTATGCTGACAATTTGAGTATTTCTTCTCACTAGCAGCTTTTCTTTCATTGGATCAAAATAAAAAGGAAATGTTAATTATATAAATAAATTTGAAATATAAAACTGACATTGATTACTCTGTTGGGATTGTGGGCTATATATATGTGAGAGAGACAGAACTTGTGGTATTTATCTTTCTGATTCTAGCTTACTTTGTTTAACATGATAATCTCTAGTTCTATACATTTTTCTGCAAATGACATGTTTATTCTTTATGGCTGGATAAAACTATTGTATATATATATATATATATATATATATATATACATATATACCACATTTTCTTTTTCTTTTCTTCTTTCTCTCTCTCTTTTTGTATAGTACTAGTGGGTGAACCCAGGGTCTTACACATGCCAGGCAAGTGCTCTACCGCTGAGCTACACCCCAGTTCCTTTTTTTATTTTTTATTTTGAGACATAGTTTTGCTAAGTTGTGCAGGCTGCCTCTGTCCTTGAACTCATGATCCTCCTGCTTCAGCCTCCTGATTCATTGGGATTACAGGCCTGTGTTACAGTGCTTGGTCTCCATATTTTCTTTATCCATTCATCTGTTGATGGACACTTAGTCTGATGCCATATGTTGGGTATTGTGAAAAGTTCATCAATGAATATGTATGTGCAGGTATCTTTGTGGTAGGCTGACATAGATTGCTTTGGTTATATACCCAGAAATGCTGTGGGTAGATCATATGGTAGTTCTATTTTTATTTTTTTGAGAACTTCCATGTTGATTTCCATAATGGCAGTACTAATTTATATTCCCACCAGCAGTGTATAAGGGTACATTTTTCCCCTCTCATCTTCGTCAGCATTTGTTGTTTGTGTTCTTGATAATAGCCATTTTGACTGGGGTGAGATGGAATTCAATGTAGTATTGATTTGCATTTCAGCATGGGGTTTTCATTTTGACATTACCATAAGTAGCGTGTTATTAGGTTTACTATAAATACAGTGGGCTGGGATTTAGCTCAGTGGGTAGAGCACTGCGCTGCAGTCTCTGAGGCCCGGAGTTCAATTCCCAGCACTGCAAAAATGGGAGAAGGGCCTGGCAATCCACTCCCAAGGCAATCCCGAAACAATCAGCCATTGAAAACCCTATGAGGGTTGCTATGAGTCGGATACCGACTCGACGGCACCTAACAACAACAACAACATAAATACAGTGGGAAGCTTGGGGTTAAGAAATATATCTTAGACTATAAAGACCATTTTGTATGTACATTCCTAAAATAAAAGCATAAAGAGAACATATAATACCTTTGGTCTCAAAAAGTCATTTTTAGCCCATTTTGTCATGTTTCTGTGGCTTCCATGCTCTAGTCTGTGTCTTTCTTGGTAAAAGTGCACAAAATAAGCCCTATCCCTTTTCAGAGGATGATAGCACTTCAGAGACTTGAAAACATTGGCCATGAAATTCTGGAATCTTGTTTTCTCTAAGTGCACATTTCCTGTCTTTTCAATCATTCTCTGTGGGGCTAGCTTGAGGTCTGCCCCACTTGGACCACTCTCTTCTGGATGTTTTTTTGTCTCAGTCTCTTTTGAAGTGTGGAGTATAGAATGAGATGCTCTAGAGTGGTTTGGGTAGAGCAGACTATCATCTCTCTCATTTAGAATGTGATTCTTTTGGTAATTCAGTCCTTTTTGATGCTGATTATAATCTGTGCCCACTGCTAATATAGTCCATGAAAATTCTGTCTCTTTTTTGGTAATTTTTAATGTACAACTTAATGGGTCTCATTATGACATTTCCATATATGCATTTCATTATACATTTCTCACGTAACTTCCCCCTGACCCTCTCATGACCCTCCTCCCCCATCCCCACCTTCCTGACCAATGGTCTCCTTTCTACTTGCATGTCTTGAAAATTCTGTCTCTTAAATCAAGACTTTTCTCTTCCTCTTGGTGTTTGTAAGTTTATTTTAGGAGGCATGTACACTGGTCATATTTTGTGTTATGGCATTAGATTCTAAGCATTCTTCTAGCTTACTATGGAAGTTTTACATTCTGTTATCCAAGATATTTTCCCTTCCAGTTTCATATAGTCTGAAACAATGTAGAATCAAGTACAGTCCTCACTTGAGCTCCTGGAGACCTCTTTTGGTGCTGATCTTGAGCTGCCTTTTGAGAATAGTGGTCTTACCATCTACAAGCCACCTAAAGACTATGTTAGTACTAATTCACAATTCATGCTAATGCTCAAGCCCCCTCCCACATCTATTTGAGACAAGATCTTCCTAGGTTGGCCTTTAGCATATTACACAGCCCAGGCTGGCCTTGAACTTGTGATCCTCCTGCCTTGGCCTCCCCTCTTCTGAGATTACAGGCATGTGACCCCATGCCTGGCTCCTAGTCACTCTCTCTGTTCTGCTTATTTTCCATAGCATTTGTCCTCTCCAAACATGCTTCATAGTTGACTTAGTTCCTTTGTTCATTATTTGTCTCCCCTAACTGAAATATAAGCTTCATGAGGGCAAGGATTTGTTCACTATTGTATCCTTGGCACCTCCAGTAGAGCCAGGCACATAGTTGGCACATAGTAGCCATATGTCAAGCCTGCAGCCATACCACTGTGGCATTTGATCCAGCCAAATCTCAGAAGCTAAGCAGGGTTGGACCTGGTTAGTACTTACATGGAACACCAGATGCTGTAGGCTTGGGAGAACGACCTAGCAGCTCATTCCCAAAAAACAACCAGCCTTTGAAAACCCTATGAATGGCAGAGAAACACTGATAATAGTGTTGCGCCTATTGTGCATAAGGTTACTATGAGTCAGACACTGACACCACGACACCTAACAACAACAACCATTTGTCCGTGAATGTATGAACTGCTTCTCAGGGTCTATGTCATGTCCACTTCTTTTCCTCTACCTAAGACAATAGAAAGTCCCTTTGATTCAGTTTCATCAGATAAGGAGGGAGGGGAGTTCCCTAACTCTTATCTATTACTCTGAAATTAACACTAACCTAAAAATAAAATGAAATGTCTGCATCATCACCAATCTTTATTCAGAGTCCTAAAGAATTTCTCTACATTTTTATTTGGCAGTATTTGAGGTTGAACTTAAGGCCTCGTGCATACTTTGCAAATACTCCATCTCTGAGATGCACTCCCAGCCCATTTTTTATTTTTTATTTGAGACAAGGTCTTGTTAAGTTAGGCAGGTTGCTTCTGGCCTTGAACTTGTGATACTCTTGTCCCAACCTCCTGGGTTGCTGGGGTTACAGGGGTTTTCTGTGGTGCTGGGATTAGTTTTAGGCTCTTTCCTGGATAATGATATGCATGAGTAATATTAGGAAAGGTAACAGATGGGACATTGTAGACAGTATCATGTGAGAATCAACAGGGAAAGCTACATGGAGTAGAAAATTCTGGGCTCTTGTGGATGAGGTTTCACAGAGAGACAGACATAGTTTGGTTTGTAGCACTTCCATTTATTGACTGTGTGATTAATGAGTGACTACTTAGTCTGATAGATCCTCAGTTTCCTTATCTATGAAATGGGGATATTAATGTCACCTTTCCTTGTGAATGTGCAGATTGAATGAGATAATGCAGGCAAAGTGCCAAGTATACTAAATATTAGTTTCCTTCTTATTACCACAAAAGAATTTGAAATATATTGGAAAGATTACCCAATTCCTTCAAAATAATGTTTCATTTAATATAGAAACACATTTCTATTCAAAAGGCAGGTAAACAAATCACCAGATATGATCAGACACAATGTCATTATAATAACTTTTGGTAAAGCCAATTAAAACACTCAAACTCTTTTAATACTCATAATAAGAACACCCCAGAAAACTTTTCCACTCTCATCAAGTGGCTGGTCTGGAAAAAGTAGATCTCATGAGCTCATGATGCCTAAAAATTTTAGGAGAAAGGGATGTTTAGGCTTCAAATCAATTAACAGCACATCAAAGGGAGGAAAGCAAGGTCAGGAGGCTTCCCTACCTCTGCTGGCGGCTAATCCTGCTGTCAACACCTTTGCAGGTGGTGGTGGTGGTTTCATTTATTTGCTGTGTTATGCATTTTTCATGATTCTTTTCCATCTTACGTTACAGGTGCCCCTAAACCAGGATTAACTCACGCAGGCTATACACTATAGAGATATAATGGTGGTTTGAGCATGTTCTATGGTTACTCAAATGTCACCAAACCCAGGAAATAATAGAGAAACATTAAAGTAAATCTGTATCTACCTGATGTGGGGAAAGAAGGATAGAGTGAAACAGGTACTATGAGGAATCTCTGAAAGGCAGGAAGGAGATGAGTGTAGACTGAAGCTGAAAGAACAGCTTGAGACATGCATGAGAACTGCACCCTGTAGTGAAAGCAGCGCCAGGAATCGGGTGGGCCTGGGGTCTGAGGGAAGCTTGGGAGACCCCAGCAAGGCAGGTAGGAGGATTTCAAGGACTCTACTAGTTGGGGAACAGGGCACATTGCTCCTAGACAAAAGTAGCATGTGGAAACTTTATCCATGAGATTCAGGTGGTAGGCAATGCTGGGAGGAGAATTCTAGGCAAATTTTCCTTAACAATTAGGAAGAGAGAGAAAGAAGAGCATATGAAGCAGTAGTGATTGCTATACAGTTTTCCAGGTCCTTTGGACTAAGTAATAAAATAGGGCCAGTGCACTAGTTATTTAACAGAAAACCCCAGCCCTGAGCTCTCACCGCTGGGGGCAAAATCATCTCAGTTTTCCCAGAATTTATGGATTCCAGAGTTGCAAGACTTTTGGTGCTAAAGTCAGGAAAGTTCCAGGCAAGTAGAATAAATTAGTGACTCCACCACCATCCTTCCCGTTGCCGTCCCATCAACTAAAGCAAAGTCTCCTTGGGCCTTTTGTAAAATGTAAAAACATTTTACAAATTAAAGAGCTGCTCTAGCTACTCTGTGGCTGAAGACCCAGGGAGAAGGTCAGGTGAAGACAGAGGCAGAAAATGGAAGGATGTTTGTACAAGTCAAGGAGTGCCAGAACTGAGTGCATAGAACTGAGTGTCATTCAGAGCTGCCAGTAAAATTCAATGCTGGTGGCATCTGATTTTGAACTTCTGGCCCCAGAACTGTGAGAAAATAAATGTAAGTTGCTTTAAGCCAAGTTTATGGTAAATTTGTGATGGCAACCTGAGGAAACTAACAGAGGAGGTAAGAGGAGGCTCAAGAATTACTCTGCAAGCTTTTTACTTTTAGCTAATTAAGGGGTAGGGAAACCATTCACTGAGTAGGGGATGTCTGGGGGCAGAGCAAGATTTTCTGCAACTGGTCATGGTCTTCTAGAGGAGGCAAGATGGAAGGAATTTGAAGGGAAGTGGAATGCAGGTCTAGCTTGCAGGCTCAGAATCGGAAAGGAGGTCAGCAGAGGTGATTCCAGATCTAGGTTAAAGTCACAGGGAGGGAGGCCAGGAGGATTGGTTAAGAGAAAGACCAAAAGACCAACTGAGGAGCTAGTTGTTCTTTATTCAAGTCTTCCTGCTCTTACTCGGAGATGTAGACAGAATGTTTTTGCTCCCCCAGAACTCACATGTTGAAACCTAAGACCCAATGTGATGGTGTCAGGAGGTGTGGCCTTTGGGAAATAATTATTGTAGGTCATGAGGGTGGAGCCCTTCTGAATGGGATTAGTGCCCTTACAAAATGTCCCTCAGGAGGTTCTATCACTCATTCTGCCATATGAGGTCAGTGAAAAGATCACCTTCTCTTGAGTTAGGAAGTGGCTCCTCACTAGGCAGCAAATCTGCAAATGCCTTGATCTCAGGCTTCCAGCCTCCAGAACTGTGAAAAATATATTTTTATTATTTTAAGCCATCCAGTTGAAGCAGTCTGAACAAAGACATGATGCATGAACTTGGGTCATTTACTTAATTCCTTTGAGCCCCATTTGTTCAATTTAAAAGCAGATTAAAAAAAGCATCACTTTTATTTCAGAGTCAAAAAGATATTCTTCATGTAGTCATTTTTTCAGATATTTCTCTAAAGATCAATCATTTCCTCTTTTTATTCCATGTCACAATATCAGGAGAAGCAGTTGTAATGCACTGATGCTGTGAAGAGGGAAGATTCTGTATCAGCAGAAATAAGCTATGTTACCTTGCAACATTTGGGGACTGAAAGATGTCCAAGGCAGCTGTGATTTGGGCATGTGACCAGATACCAAGTACCTTAATAGTCTTTCAGTTTCTCCCCCAGAAATTTCTTAATTTTCCATTTAAGAACTGTCCACCAAGCCTTATCCAGAGGGGATCACTTTACTATAATATGGTATTTATAAGCATGTCAAGGTATTTTACTGAAAAACATCTTACAAATAAAAGAATCTGTGAAAAACTTTATAAATCATTAAGGCATTTGCCTCTTCCTCTCCATGTAAGAACACGAGTGTCAGGATAAAAATCAAAGAAATTGCTCAATTCTTCTGTGCTTGTTGCCTATAAATTTTCAAGATTCAGTCAGCAATCCTTGAATGTGCTGACAGATTCTTTAGGTTTTGGTTTCTGTGGTTAGAAGACATCTAGGAAGCTGTAAATAATTGCCTTTCTACTTTGGCACAAGCTGTTTTCACTGCTTGAAAAATCCTTCTCCACATTCCTCATTGCCACATCCATTCTTTAGGACACTGCTTGAAGGCCCTTTAATTCAATAAAATGCTCTTCTTTTAATTGTATTCACAGGTGGATATGTTTAGAGAACTCTATGTATTCCCCACACCCATTTCTCCCCAGCCAGAAGTGGTGGACCCCTCCTTTGAGCTCCCTCCCATGGTAAATATTTTGCCTCTTTTAGCTCACTGGATGCTATAGTTCTCTTCATATTCTTTCTTTCTTCCCTTCTAGGTGTCTTGATCTATACCCCATTCACCTCTGCATTCCTATCAGCATGGTCTTACACAGTGATTTACACATTCCAGGTAGTGGGAAGGATCCATGTGCATGGATGTGTGGATGTGATGGAGTGTGCTGAACAGACACAGCACCTCTGAGTTGGGAAATGGCTCTATCTTTGCCTACATGCTTGCCCTGGCAGTATGATGCAAGTGCCACATAGATGGAATATTCTGGTCCATGGGCTTTGTTTTTCAACAAACTCCTTGGCTCCTTCTTCCTTATACCTCAATAATCCCTTGATTTGTCATGCTGCTCGTTCTACCATCAAAACTCCCCCTCGACTCACAGCTAGTTTTTCCTTGATAATAATGCAATTTACCTCTTGAGCATTGCTCTCCTGACTGTGGCTTCTCTGCCTTGCATAGACCCTTAGGTTAAACCTGTCTGAGCTCAATCCATTCTCTGAGACTCTTCTTTCTACAATGTACTATTGGCCCTGACTTGCCTTTTTTAATGGGATATTTTTCACCTTATTAATAGTAACCCAAGGAAGAACTAAATTCCAGAGACACTGTACCTTCTCTAGAAAGAAAATATTTTAGAAAAAGATATATGGTGGTGATGGATTGTTTATCAGGTTTTATAGAAACTTTGTTTCTGAGTACAGAAAGGCTACCTATGCTTTGTAGGATCATTTCCTAAGCAGCTGATGCTTTGAGAGACCCCAATATATATAATTACTTGGTAACTTATTATGGAGCCCCACTATATGATGGGTAACAAAGGAGAAAAATTCTTATAATGGTAAAAATCTATTCCCAAGTCAGGTAGGAAAATGAGGCTCATTGATTTCCCAATCTATTTTACAAAGTATGATCAAAATGTATGGTAAATGCTGCTGCTGCTGAGTGCCAGCCAGTAAAAAGGCACAGATCTTCAGTACCGGAAGCGGTGCATTGAACCTTAGTAACGGCATGTGGTAAGTTTTGACTTGTTTGGTGCAGTTTAGTCAGGAGTGAGCTACAGTTAAGAGAAGAGTGAACTGAGAAATTGGAAAAGGTTTCATCCTCCATCATGACAATGCTCCTTGTCATGCATTGTTTCTGACATGGGAATTTCTGTCAAAATAAAGCATTATCATGTGTTCTCATCCACCTTATTCATCAGATCTGGCACCATGCACCTTCTGGCTCTTCCCCAAAGTCAAAATGACCATGAAAGGTAAACATTTTGAATCAATCCAGGGCATGGAGGTGCCACAACAATGCAACCAAAGACACTCATGGAAGAACACTTGAAGAACTGCTTAGAAAGTGACAAGAATGATGGAATGAGTATGTTTGAAGCCAGGGGGTATATTTTGAGGAGGATTAATGGCAATTTTTAAAATTTAATATTCACTATGTTATTTGATCCTACCTTGTATATAGTCATATATGTCTCACAATGATAATTTTACTGATATAATTTAAAAGGCATCACTGTTGTTGTTGTTGTTGTTGTTAGGTGCCGTCAAGTCGGTATCCAACTCATAGCGACCCTCTGTACAACAGGGAAAACACTATTGTCAGTGCTTCTCTACTGTTCATAGGGTTTTCAATGGCAGATTGATTTTTGGGAGGGGGTTGCCAGGTCCTTCTCCCAAGCCTACAGCTTCTGGTGTTCCCTGTAATTACCTAGAATTACTAAATTTCAGAGCTGAAAAGCCTTTAGGGACCATCTGGTATGGCATTTCCCAAAGTGAGGATTTGTACCCCTAATGGTACTTTGGGCCATTTTGATGAAGTATCTGGATATAATGCTAGTGAGAGGTATCCCCTTTTTAGTCCTCTAGCTTTCTGATTAGCCAAGGATAAGATTGTAACTTGGAGCCAAAATATCTTTATTGCCTGCCCATTACTTACTAATTATTTTTATTTGCTAAGTTGTTTACAAATGAAGCAAAACAAGCTTCAGGCACAAACCTTCTGTAGACAATGTTCCCTATGAGGTGAATTTCATAATGCTTCTGTTGTTACCCTCCACGTGTCTGTCAGCTTGTCATGCTATAGGGGCTTGCATGTTGCTGTGATGTTGAAAGCTATGCCACTAGTATCTCAGATATCAGCAGGGCCACCCATGGTGGATAGGTTTCAGCTGAGCTTCCAGTCTAAAACTGACTAGGGAGAAGGACCTGGCAGCCCACTCCCAAAACAAGTAGCCATTGAAGACTCTACGAATAGCAGAGATGCACTGTCAAATATAGTACCAGAAAATGAGTCTCCCAGGCTGAAAGGCATTTAAGAAATGGCTGGGGATGAGTTGCTTTCTCAAAGTAGAGTCAATCTTAATGATGAGAATGGAGTAAATCCCCTGGAGCCTCCATTTACTGATGTGGCATGATTCAAAATGAGAAAAAACACAGCGGCTGCAACAATGAGCTCAAACACAAAAAGATTGTGTGCATGGTTTAGTGTAAGATAGTGTTTTGTTCTGTTGTACATAGGGTTGCTATGAGTTGTATCTGACTCAATGACACCCAATAACAACAACATCTGTTGTCAATGTGTTTATTTTTTATGGTCAATGTCTACATATGGCAAAGGATATTCAATTTCCACTTAAGGTGATGGTATAAGAGTTCCTTGTGTACAACATTTGTTGTTGTTTGGAGCCATTGAGTGGAGTCCAACTCATAGAGACCCTTATAGAGTTTTTAATGGCGGATTGTTTCATGATTGCTTCAGGAGTGGATTGCCATGTCCTTCTCTTGTTTTTTACAGTATTCGGGATTGAAACAAGGGCTGGGATTTAGCTCAGTGGGTAGAGTGCTGCTCTGCAGTCTCTGAGGTCCCGAGTTTGATTCCCAGCACCACAAAATGGGAGAAAGACGTGGCAACCCACTCCCAAGGCAATCCTGGAACAGTCATCTATTGAAAACCCTATGAGGGTCGCTATGAGTCGGACTCAACTTGATGGCACCTAGCAACAACAACAACAGGGATTGAAACCAGGTCCTTAGAGAGTATAAAGCAGCACCCTACCAACTGAGCTAAACCCCAGCCCCATGTACAATATTTATGAAAGCAAAAATGTGTGATAATTACAAAAAAAAAATAATGACATGTATTGAGACCTAAGAAGATTGTCTGCAGAGAATCCAGGGTGAAAAAGCAAAGGTAGCCCCCACTCTCTGAAAGCTGTAGACAGGTGAAGACAATGAGAGTGTAGATGCTTTTCTACTTCTCTTGTACAATTATTATGGCTTATGAGCTGCTTGAAAGCCTTTGGAGAATAGATGTAGCACTCATTCTAATGAGTTTGTCTCTTTGAACACAGGTCAATTTTTGTTGAACGTCATGGTCTTTTTCTCACCTTTGTCCCTCTAATTCAAAGCTTCCAGGAATTATTTCTACCAAGCATGCAAATGACTGAATTCTTTCTCACATCACTGAACTCCTGGAGAATACACAACTCAGTAGGAAGCCAGGTGAGGCTGGGATGTGTTCAGGCATTCCAGATCCAGGCCATGCCTGCCACCGACAGGCTGGACACAAGCTTCCCTCCATCTTATCAAACAACAGATCTCATGGCTTATCCAAGAGCGTTAGTCCAAATGCTTCTCTGACTGTTGTTGGAAGATGGCTGGATGTTTCTCTTGAAAACTCTTAGGATTTATAATTGTGAAGGTGAACTTTTGTTTTAACTAAGAAGTGCTTGATGATGTTGTCTTCAGAAACCTCTTCCCTTCCATCTTTATCTCAGTGCTTACACTTTCAAGGCAAATGGGGAAAAAAGATACTGGGGTCTGGAGAACATCTGGGTAGCATATTGGTCAAAGAAATCTGTTTCTCTTTTCCTCTTATAGCAAGGAAACTATCCTCCATTCCTGGGAAAATGATTAATGATAGCACACGGAAGCCAAGAGCACACAAGCTTTTACTTTACTTTCTTTTTTTTCCCCCTCCTACCTGTGAACAGATAGGTTCTTCCTGTGCACTTTTGGCTCAGAACACTCAAAATTCCAGGAATCTCTCCAGCTTGTGGATTTTGCTGATGGCCTTCCTTTTTGGTGCACTTGAGCAATTATCTGGTAGACATCACAGAAATTTCTGAAGCAGAAAAGCCTGCCTTTGCCCTCCTCTTCAATTTTTCCCTATCTCTGTTCAGCAAAGGCAAACCACAGCCCAGACAGACAGGAAGGCACATTCACAAGTGTGTGGTGACCTGACAGAGTGGGGCTGACTCATGACTCAGGTTAGGGTCACCTCCTGTGACCACCTGACTTCCAGCAGCATGAAGAGAACAGACCTGGCTGCAGGCCCCCATCTCAGCCCTTCCTGCAGCAGCCTGAAATCTCCCAGGTTCCTTTTCAGTTCACAGGTGCCTGAAGCATGGTCTCGATCCATGCATAGCTATAGGTATTGAGGGTTTCTGTGCCTTTCTGCAGCCTTATGACATTGGTGTGGTATTCTCTCTGCTTGTAGACCTACCCCCACAATCCTGGCTTCCTCTCCTCCTATTTTCCAGATTGATCATTCTCTCAGTGTCTCTGGTTCTCCACAGTTCTCCCCTTTCCCACTCCCAAGCTCAGGGCAGCCCTTCTCCCATGATCTGAGCTTACAGGACAGCTTCTCCTCCATGCTTCTGCCTCCATATTCGCCTCTCCACACCCTCTGTGAACTCCTCACTTCATTACTCCTCATCTTCATTCCTTACACACAGACTGCAGGAAGGCCTGCTTAAAGGGGCCTCAACCTACAGCCAGACCTGAGCCATACCTGTGCCACAGAGAAGTACCACCCCCTTACCCACCTGGTTTATAGGTCACCTCTGTGTCTGTGGGGGATTGGTATTATTTATGGCCCATTTTTCCTTCTCAGAAACCTGAATTGTGAGACTGATAAAAGCAGAACTCAACCTTGTATCTCCTGAAACTGGTATCCCCTGTGCCTCCCTCCTCCTTCCCATCTCCTTTACCATCTTCCCTGAACTTGTCCTTTCACTCTTTCCAGGCCCAATTCTCTTTGCCTTGTCCTACACTCTCCTGCCCTCTCTTGTGGCTCAGTTAGTCTTCACATCAGACCACAGGGCCATGCTCCTCATCCCCTTTGTTTTACTTAAGTATATGGGAGTCGCTTGGAGGTGGGCAGTGTGTCTGATTCATCTATGTTTTCCCTCATATTCAAATTCAAAGTACAGGGCTTTGTATATAATAATCACTCCACATGCTTCCATGGCATGATATTGGGGATGAAATAGAGCCCTGTATGATCCTACTCCTCCCCCCAAGAATACCTGAAATGGAAGCAGAAGCCAGTGAGGGGAAGTCACAAAATATAACCCTTCACTCCAGGATCTTTTTATATTCAGCCAGTGTTGATTAAGTGCCTTGTCTATGTTGGGAGCCAGGCTGAGGAGGAAACACAGACTTTAACAGAGCTTTGCAATCTATTGTCTAGAAGAATGTATACGTGTAGGAATGATAGACATGATAAAATTTAGAAAAGCATTAACCAAAGAGTTACATAATGTGTATATAGAAAGTAATTCAGTTTGCTCTTTTGCACAAATCCAGTGCACATGGAATGCTGTTCCACGTCTGATTTTATAATCATCTAAAACTGTTTAAAGGGTATAGATTAGAATTGAGAATATACACTATGTATAGTCACGTGGGCCTTTCATAATTTAAAAATTCTAGTCAATAACATAAAACATATATAAGGAAGAGTGGTTGAAATGGTTATTATTAAGATTAATAAGCATGTTAGTAAGTTCAATATGTTTATGTTCATCAGTTAACCACCTAATATTTGGCAGTGTTTATTAAAGAGCAAAAGGGCATTTGGTGATAAGATCCAAGTATGCTCTAAATTATTAATTTCTTATTTTAGAGACACAGAAAAAGATTTTGAACCAGAAAGAACTCATCCTCAGAGAGGAATGATTGAACAAATAATGTGCAAGCCACTTTGATATCTTTAATAAGGTGCTTTTAGTTTATACAGAGGTCATTAATATAAAATAACATTTTAAATTAGTGATATTGTGATATTTAGATTGTTGTTGTTTTTGTTGTTAGGAGTTGTTCTGTGGGGTCTGACCCATAGTGACCCTATCTGTGTACAACAAAATGAAAGACTCTCTGACACTATGCCATGTCTGGCACTATGTCAGTATTTCTCTGCTATTCATAGGGTTTTCAGTGGCTGATTGCTTTGGGATTGCTTCAGGAGTGGGCTGCCATGTCCTTTTCCCATTTTTGCATGCTGGGGATCAAACCCAGAGAGCGCAGAACACCACTCTACCAACTAAGCTAAACCCCACCCCCACAGGGTATATTTTCTACTATCCTTTCAAGTATGCATTAAATAGAGCATTATTAAAATGGAATTTGTAAAAGTATGCAAATTTACTAGACACTAAATTACATATAGCTAAAAATCAGAAATAAGTAACATTTTGCTTTAGATCTTAAAGTCAACTCATCTCAAAGGTTGTATTTTTCCCATCATCCAGTTAGAGAGCTATTTCTGCATATGCCAGTTACCTATTAGATAACCCACGGTGCAGAATGCAAAATGGTATGGAGCTGAAAACAAGAACAAAACAGCTTAACAGTGGTCACACTTGAGGTCACACTTGAGGAAATCTCAATCACATGGCCTTAGTTATCAATTTATTTGGTGGGACCTGTTTAAGCCTTCGGGATATACTAATGACAAGTCCGAATGTTCCAGAGATGTCTAGTAAATCCCAGTTTACATTAGCCATGATCTATGGAGTAGAACTCTGAGCACAGGCAATCCATGCTCAAGATATAGCCATCTTTCCAGCAGACTCCTAGTCTAGTCCTGGGTTTTGGCCAGGAACCATGGCAGAAGGACAGTTGGCATTTATCCTCCTACCCCGGTTCACCTTTCTGAGAGCTACATGCCTGGGGACAATTTCTCTCTGCTATATGAAAGAGCTCTAAAAGGCATTTGCCTGGCATATGTTAACCCTTAGGCTTACCACTTGATATCCTTTTAAAGTTTAGCTAACTATCAGGTAAGACCTGGGAAGATAGTTTGTTTTGAAAGACATATATCTCACCAGCTTGTATATTGGCTAAAACTTTTCTGGACCTAGCCAGATCATCAAAGAGTGGAGGCCCTCAACCTAATCAGGTCTTTCTTTTTTATAATTTGACTTTGGTATAACACCATTACCACAGGGACCAAAGTTGTTAGGAATAGTGTTATTAGCACATCTATGGGCACTCTAGTCCATTGAGGAGAATGTTTCTTGGTACCACATTTCAGATGGGAAAGTCAGTGATATATAACAAAGAATTAAAAAACGTATATGCCCAATTACTTCCAGAAGTTCATTCTTCCTTGTCTAAAACAAATGGAAGTAGTACATGTGCACATAAAATTCAACTACACTAAATGAGTTATGGTGAGTTGATTTGGATTCTGAAACAGAAAAGGACATTGATAGAAAAACTAATGAAACATATAATAAAGACTGTAGTTTAGTTAACAATAATGTATCAAAGTTGATTTTTTTAGTTGTGACAAATGTACAATTGTGATATAAAATATTAGCATCAGGGGAAACTGGATAAAGTGTATATAGGAATTCTACTCTTTGTAATTTACCTGTAAACTCAAAATAATTCTAAAGCAAAAAATTTTAAAAATATATTTATAAGGATTTCCATTCCAGTACTATTCATACAAGCAAAATGTTGGAAACAACCTTAATATCTAGTCATTGAGAATTGCTTAAATGATCTGGGACCTGATAAATGAAACAGAAAGTCATTTAAATGATGTTTTCGAATGGCATTTATTAACAAGGTGTTTATAATAGGTAAAAAAGTAACTTTCTAATTATTATTATGCTATTAAAATATGTGCATATAGAGAATTGTCAGAATGTTCTGGCACAATAGGATTAATATTTGGCACAATAGGTTTAAATATTTGTGTGTGCATGTGTTCGCCAAGTTTTCTACAAAATTTTGTAATAAAAAATTTTTAAAGTTAGCATTTAATTTGCAAGACTGAAATGAGTGAGGCAGAGTGACCTGACACAGGGGTGACAGTGATGAGTGTGCTCCCACTACAGACTTGGAAATGAAGGATGTGAGATTTTCCTCTGAGAATTAGGCTCAGAAGCCTACATAGAAAGTATTAATGTTGAGTCAGGTGAAATCTCTCTAAAGAATCAGAATGACTCATAGACCTGTATTAGTCATAGCTATAACAAACTTGACATTGAGAAATGCAATTTAGAATATGTCCATCAAATAGGAGTCAGTATGGAATGGACTTGGCAAGGAGAGAGTGATAGAGGACACCAATGTCATCAAATGACAGTGTCATCTCTGAAGTTGCATGGAAGATGTTCTACTGGAATGGACTCCATTTCTCTTTCTATGGCGGGAAAGAAGCATTGTTATGTTTTATCACCTGATATCATTAAATGTGAGATCACCTGGTTAATTCTCTGAGTGCAATCAAGGCCCACAAAAGATCCCTCAGTAGCTTGGCTGTCCACACATCCTATCCACAACTGGTCAGGCTGACATGAGTATGCATTGCCTTGACAATGAGTTGCCTCACTGGGAATGAGCAGATTTGGCAGCTCACTTGATGAATGCCTGTGCACATTGTTAGAGTGAGTCAGTGTTCTGGGTCCAGACAAATCTGTAACTCTGACAAAGAAGAATTTCTGAGCTTGAAAAGGGAAGGGTCAGGCTATGGACCTTGCAAATTGCCCAAGGTAATGACTCCCTTTGGGCCTTGTCAGGCATCCCCCAGCCTCTTCTCAGAGCTACATGCAGTATTTCTCCTGGTATGTCCAGCTCCCTCATTTCTTTTGCAGTGCCCACCAAGTTCATCCATCTGGCATTGGGAAGACCAACCTAGGACCCTTGGAAATGTAGCAGAGCCTAATGACAGGAGTGAGTCCTACAGCAACCTGGTCAAAAAACTCTGATAGACTTGGGATCCTAGTTAACTTCCATTGAGAGTTGAGTTCATTTTTAGGTGTTGAGCTTAGTGGTAATCTCCCGTCCACTCTTTACCAGGGCTCTGTTGTGGTGGGAAAAGCATTAGACTTGGGGTCAGCAGATTTTGTTTCTATGGGTTTGGTCTAATTATGTGGGTGACTTTGACTGAGCCAACGTTTTTGACCCATTGATCATAAAATTAAGGATAATGATACCTGCCACACAGCATTGGTATAAATTTAATTGCTGTGCTGAATAAGAAAGTGCATTATAACCTAGAAAGAACTTTACAAGTTCATGAACTGTAATTCGTATTTGTGTGTGTGTAAGTGATATATGAAATGCAAACAAATTGGAGTCTTTTTATGTCCTAGGAAGTGGAGAGCTGACTTAGTTTATTATCATGTCATGTATGGAAAGGTATCAATTCTAAAGAAATAGCAAGCAAAGCAATACCCTAGTGTTTTCAAAACTTTGTTAATGAATATTGAATTTATATTAATCCAGCAATTCTGCTTTGAATGATTTCTTTGTATCCAAGTTAGATTTCTACATACTAGTTTTATTTTATTTTATTTTTATTCAATTTTAGTGTGGTTTAGTTTAACTTAGGTGATGCTGTGGATTGAACCCAGGGCCTCAGGCATGCTAAGCAGTTCCTCTATCACCCAGTCATAGTTCTAGCCCTTTGTGTTGGATTTTTAAGGTACAGTTTCATAAAAGAAATTCTCTTTTTGTTACATTTCCAAACCTTATCAATCTAGGAGCCCTCAGAATTCCTTTGAAGGTTATAGCAATGTTGCTTGATTCCTTTTTCTTTTCTGTGCCCCAGTTCTAAGAAGAACAAGTTCACTCATGACTGTTGTATGGCTACACAGGGTAGAGCCAGAGTGGGACCCCTGGAATTTTGGTCAGAGGTCCTTCACAGTATGTTTTCTGGCACACCCCTTCATGTCTGTATGTCTAAGATCCCTAATGTGAAAAGAGAGAACATTGAAGATGGAGTTGCTTTATAAACTAAAATCCTATTGTTATTAGGTTTGTTTGTTGCATAAAACACTAAACATTTTGAACTTGACACATGGTATAGAACAAGCCCCCTAACCCAGAGCCCTAGGTGCTTGATCACCATCCTGCCATGCCTTTGGGGCTTGGACACATCCATTGACAGAATTCTCTCTGCTGGCTGAAGCAACTACTCCCATTCTAGAAGAGTTCTACTCCTGAAAATCTTTCCATAAATAGGAATCTACCTCTCCACTTACTATTGTTTTAGTTTTTCCTACTGTAGTGACCATAGAATAAATCCATGCTATCTTCTGCTATGGTTGTTGATGTTGTTGTTAGGTGCTGTCAAACCAGGTCTGACTCATAGCAAACTTGTGCACAACAGATGAAACACTACCTGACACTGTACCATGCCTGACACTATTGCCAGTGCTTCTCTGCCATTCCTAGGGTTTTCAATGGCTGATTGTTTTTGGTAATGTGGTGCCAGGTCCTTCTCCCTCTGCTATGGTACAGCCTCAAACTTCAGAGTCATCTCTCCTGTTCTCTCCATTGTTGTTAGGTGTAGTCAAGTCGGTGTCTGATTCAACTTGACCCTATGTACAACAGGTGAAATAGTATTGTTACCGCTTCTCTGCTATTCATAAAGTCTTCAATGGTTGATTGTTTTCTTGGGAATTGTTTTCTGGGTCCTTCCCCCAAGCCTACAGCACCTGGGTTCCCAGGCGGTCTTCCATCCAAGTACTAACCAGGTCGGACCCTGCTTAACTTCCAAGATCTGATGGTATCAGACACGATGGGATGGAACGGCTGTAGACGTTCTCTCCATAGTATTTCTCTTTTCCTCATCTCCATCTCCTCTGCTGCTCTTTGCCTGAATATTTTCCAAACTTTTCGACATCTTGGCTTATCTTCTCTAGATATATGGCCATTGGTCAATATCTCCCTTAAGGTTTGTCATCTGAATTACAGTTAAGAATGGTTAAGGTTTATGGAGCACTTACTCCGTGAAGGCAGTCTAAATCTTTATATAATGTTTATAACAACCACATGAAATAGATATTCTTATTATCCTCTTGCTTAGAGAAAAGGAACCAGAGGTACAGATATTTGGTAACTTGCTCTTGGACTCTGACACTGGCTTTGGTTGTATTGTATTGCCCTGTGTGAAAATGGTTATTTTTTCCTGTCCTTGGACTGATAAGCACAGGAAAATGCTAAACATTATCCTTTCATTGATTGTTGTTGTTGTTGTTAGGTGCTGTCAAGTTGATAACCAACTCATAGTGATCCTAAGTACAACAGGCAAAGCACTATTGTCAGTGTTTCTCTGCTATTCCTAGGATTTTCAATGGTGGATTAATTTTTGGGAGTGGGTTGCTGGGTCCTTCTCCCAACCCTACAGCACCTGGTGTTTCCAGGTGGTCTCCCATCCAAGTACTATGTACTCCCATCCAAGCTCAACCCTGCTTAGCTTCTGAGATCTGACGGGATCGGACACCACAGGGCTATGGCTGCAGGCATTTTCATTAGTAGACCCTATTACTGGCATGTACAGTATTTTACTCTTCTACAAGACTAATTGGGCTGGGATTTAGCTTAGTTGGTAGAGCACTGTGCTGCAGTCTCTGAGGTCCTGAGTTCAATTCCCAGCACTGCAAAAATGGGAGAAGGGCCTGGCAATCCACTCCCAAGGCAATCCCGAAAGAATCAGCCATTAAAAACCCTATGAGGGTCGCTATGAGTCAGATACCGACTTGACGGCACCTAACAACAACAACAACAAGACTAACTATCTTCTTTCTGGATCTTGGTTTTACCACATCTTTTTTTATATGCATTTTGTTGTACATTACACAGATAAGTTCCCCCTTACCCTCTTGTGTACTTCCTCCCCCTGTCCCAACCCCCACCAAAGACCTCTCTTCCATTTGCTTGTCTTTTTATAGTACTATTTTTCTATATATCGTTGGATCCCAATTATGTTTAAGATTGAAACTTTTTCTGTAGTGAACTATCTGTTTACATTGTCAGTACTATTACATGAATTTTCTAGCCCATCTGTATTATTACCATTCTTTGGTATTATTGGTATTATTATAATTATTTCCAGGACTATTAAAGTTGGGCTGTTCACCCTGAGGTCACCCCTTCCCCCATTCCTCACTCCTTGTTCTTCTTCTTCCCCTTCTCCTCTCCCAGAATTTCCTCCTTTTGCTAGATCCATCCCTCCTTCTTTTGAGGTCCCCAAATTGTCCCTTCTCGACTAAGTCAACTTTAGCATTTTTTTTTATGTTCCAACCTCCGCATAGGATTTTTTCCTTCTTATAATTTTGATTCAGCTCCCACATATGAGTGAGAACATGGTATTTCTCTTTCTGAGCTTCTGTTCATTCACTTAAAATAATTTTCTCCAATTCCATCCATTTTGCTGCAAATGCCATTATTTCATTTTTTGATTGCTGAGTAGTATTCCATTGTGTATATGTACCATAGTTTTTTTAATCCATTCATCTGTTGGTGGGCACTTTGGCTGATTCCATATCCTTGCTATTGTGAAAAGTGCTGCATTGAACATGGAGATGGAGGTGTCTCTGTGGTATGATGCCACATCTTAATGAAAGGATTTGATGAGGTAGTTTCTTAAAGACATTTGTAGCAGTAATATTTGATAATTTTATGGCCCAGAAACTTATAGCAAGGGAAGCTTAGAATGTCCAACCTGCTTCCTGGATCAAAATATAGTTATCTATGGTTTAGATTTTCCAAAGTTGAAAGTAATTCTGTTCTAATTTTGGCAATTGTTTTTGTATCATGGGAATAGCTTAAAGAAAATGGATATTGGAGCTAACTGGCCAGATTTGTTTCTGATGGTCTGCAGACTTCTGTACTCTTATCTAGCCCACAGGACACTTTATAATCAGACTAGCCTGGTCTTCTTAAAGCCCAGATCTGATAGTTTATTCCAGTTACAAGAAATCAGGACTCCTTGTGAGCATGTGCTCATGTTCCCAGTCCTTTTTGTCATTGGGAATCTTCATTACCACTGGCTTCTTATTTGGTTCATACTTCTCTCTCTCTCTGGGATACCCTTCACTTTCTCCCCCTATTGAAAGCTGACTTGTCCTTGAAGGTCAGCAAAGCTGACCTTTCTTGTTTGAAATCAACCTTTCTTTAGCTGTTATAATAATGATTTGTATATAGGCAAAGTTATCATATTGATATCACAAAGCTTTGTTTTGGCGAATACAAAACTCAGTAAAGTTTGTATAGATATCTGCTCTAATGATCCTGGATTTTTTTAAAAAAGGAAATAATCATAAGAAAAGAGATAATTGAATAGAAATTCCATTGTGAGAAGAGACTGTTCTGTTAAAAGTATTTTAGCAATGATAAAATAGTAAAGGCCACCTTAGAAAGTCTACTTTAAGAATAATTTTGTCTTCTTTCCCTTCCTCCCTTCTTCCTTTCTTCTCTTCCTTTCTCTTCCCTTCCCTTCTCTCCATTCTCTTTCTTAAGTTTTTCAGTGCCAGGGGGTTGAACCCAGGGCCACTGAGCCACACTCCCAGCCTCTTTTATTATTATTTTTTTGAAACAGGGTCTTGATAGGATGCACAAACTGCCCCTGGCATCAAACTCATAGTCCTCTTGCCTCAGCATCCCATGTTGCTGGGATTAAAAGCAGATGGCATTGTGCCTGGCTTGGAAGCTACTTTCTTTACCAGAGTTCTAGCTTTTTTAGACTCTTGAAAGAGAGATTCTCTGTCAAAGATAAGGTTTTGTGGAGAGCCTTTTTTTTTTTTTTTCTGTAGGTGGCACAATGTAGAAATAGGAAATATTTTTGAGCCAGATTTAGGTAAATTCTGGCTCTTCTTAAACATGTGCCCCCTAAGTATCTTACTTGTTGAGATGCATAAAAGAGAACTTGCCTTGTTTTGATATATTTTTTATAGTTGGGAATACACATTCCACTTTCCCAAGGTAGGTGCCAGACTTTTTGGAGCAGAGGCTGTGACCATAGAGCCCATCAATCAGAGCTCCTCATGGGAGACCTCATCTCAGGTGGAGCTCCCTGAGGAAGCAGGTGTGGAGAGGACTCCAGCTTTGATGAGGGTGTTGGAGTGGCATGCATCTCAGGGTCAGCAGTGTCTGGTCCTCCGTGTCTGGCTCAGATGCACAGTACACTCAAAATGTCTATCCTCACAGAAGGGACAAAGGTATTTCACTGGAGTGTTTGGCAATGTGGTTTGCATATTGCTCCCAGTAATATAGATCTCTGGCTCTCTCTGGAAATTCTGTGTATAGCTTCAGTGAATCTCTTTTCTTCTTAAATTAGATGGAAGGGTTTTCATTTGGTTATAACTAGGACCTCTGACTAATAAAAGAGAACTAATTCTTAGTGAAAGGATGTTAAATGTGATTCTTCCTTGGAATTTCAGCAAAAATCCAAAAGGAAGAGAAAACACCAATGGTGTCAATCTAAAGCAGGGGGCTAGGCCACTTCTGCCACATGTGTTGAGAGAATAAAGGGCTGGTTCTGCTGGCACTAGCCAAACACCCACTTCCATGCTGTGTCAGAGTGGGAGGTCAAACCACCAGGAAGGGATGGGTTCTTTTGGAGGAAGGCGTCCTCACTCCCTGGTGGTTTTCCCGTCATCTCAACCCAAGTGCGAGTGCCTTCAAAGAATCATCAATCAATGTTTGATGTTGTGTGTCTCCTGTAGGTTTAGGGGATGCAGGAGCAAGCATTCAACTCATTCCCTGTCTATGACTCCAAAGGCCATAATTCAATGATGCTCTTGTATATCCTCCACTGGAGACTACTACTAGATAAAAACGTTTAAGTTTCCATCCATAACGAAGCCAACTAATTTATAATCTCTGCATAATGCTCATTCCATTGTCCTTGGATCACTTATTCATGGCCCTTATAATCTCTACACTTAAAAAATCCTCTCTAGATGTTATTGTAAGTAGTGGTCTTGAGTGGATGGATTCTAAATTTTGCTGTAAACAATTTGGCATCTAGAACAATCAGGCAACCCTCTATCCCTCCTCCCTGTAATCTCTTTTTCTCCACTGCCCGTCCTTCAACATACACTGACTTTAGAAATTCTGATCAAATCAGCCAAATATCTCTGGGTGTGCCCTGAGTTCCAGGAGCCCCTAGTTCAGTGTCTGTGGCATGGTGGCTGCGTCTTTCCTAGAAAACACCCATTGTGTTCGATATCAGTTTTTGTATCGGTAGCTGACAGCACTTCAGTAGCCTAAAATGATGATTAATGCTTGTGAGTGTCTGGCATTCAGTAATGTTATCCCCTATTTTCACGGAGGCTGGCAAGGACAGGGATATTGCATTTGCCTTACAAATTTGCTGGCACAGAGCCAGAATAAACATTAAGTAGAGGTTCCATTTAAGGCCAACTCATTAGAATTTTAACCAATTTGTAAGAATAATCTCAATTAGCACAGCTCATTAGATTCTAATTGGAGTTTAAGTTCTTCCTTTAACTTGTAGTTTCAGTGGGGCTCCTGAGGTTGTGTTGCTGGGGGTGGATGTCTACATGGATGTATATGTGTGGACATGCCAAAGAGTTAATTTTCCCACAGCAGGGTGGAGTAATCCAAAGAAAACAAACCAAGACTCTGACTGACTTCACAAAAGCACTGTATGGTTGTAAAAGGCAACAGTACACCAGTTTAAAAAGAAGGATTTCTTTTTGTTTCCCTCCTATCATAGCCAAAAGATGCTACTGATGTTAATCTGTGCTCAAGACTGGCCAATGGAAATGTCTTTGGAGACCCGCCATGGATCCTTCATTCCAAGACAGCCTTAGGTAACCTGAGAATGACTTACCCAGTGTTAAGCCAAAAATCTGTCCTGGCCCTCATTGTAGTGAGTACCTATCATGTGCCTGCAGCAGTGTCTAGGCACCTCTTCTCTTGGGAAGGTATTTGTAAAGTTTCCAACCAGGGCTCTTCCAGTTAACTCTTTGTACATGCCATCCCCCCACCCTTTCCTATCTGAGCAGTGATGAAATCTTGGAAACTTGTTGACTTTGATTGTGAAATATCACCTCCAGACCCAGTACACCCACTATATTTTCATGTGTCTGACTCCCATGAGTTTATAGACCTGGTGTAGAAGCCAGGGTCCTACCCAGCAGCGGTCTCCATTTGCAATAGCATGGACAGGTGCCCACTGCTTCTACTTCTAGTAAAAGGCACTGGGCCTATTTTCCTGAGTATTGTACTCCCTACCCACGCCTCTTGATTTCTAGAGCCACACTGAGTGTGCTGAGTCCAGCTTCTACCTGATAACCTTTCCAAAATGTCTACAACTCCCTTAAAGCTGCTTTTCTTTAGGCAAAGAACTCCTCTTTCCCTCAACTGTCCCTTGGTAATGCTATTTGGAGATCTTCTTCCCTTCTGACCTCTAACATTCTTCCACTCCATTACCTTCTCTCGCTTATGGTGAAAGGCTTAAAGCAGAGAACACTGCACTCACTGCCCACTCCTAGCACTGGCATAGGACAGAATTTCACCTTTCCAGCCCCAGGATTAGGCTTCTGTTGATAAGGGCAGCTGTCATATCTTTAGTGTTAATTTGGCAGTCCTGTTATGGGCCTTTGCTCTATAAAAAGCACCATATTAACCGACTTTCATGACCTAGCCTCTTCCATACAGCAGCTCAGTTGGGCCAATCAGTTCTGTGACTCACCAGTGACAGGGATTTATACTGAGCCTGTTTTACCTTTTCCTTTTAAATTTGGATGATCTTTATCAGTAACTCACTCAAGAACCGAGAAATATAGATGGTTATGAGCTGTTCCTTGAGGCCAGGGACATCCTTGTCCACCTATTACTGAATGCTGAATTTTGTTCAGAAAACCCAGTTTGATATTTTTCTCTAGCTAGTCTTCTGGGGTGACATGTTGGGGCAAAGGCTGGAGGGAGGAAGGATGTGTGAGCATGGGGAGGGGCTTCTCTATAGTGCATTTCATCTTCCAACTGCCTTCAAATCACAACTTCAGGGGATGCAGGTGTAGCTCAGTGGTGTAGCACTTTCAAGGCCCTGAATTTGATTCCTGTCACCGAAATAAATAAATAAATAAATAAACCCCTAACCAAACCAAACTAAAACCTGAAATGACGCTGGCAACAATCCCTCATAGTTTCACAGAGCAAAGATTAGTCTCCTACTGGAAACTCTCATTGGCTTTCTGGACTAGTTTCCTATTCCTCCTGCTAGAGTGATTTTGACTACATAATTCTAAAAGACTCCTTATCCTATTCCCCAAGTCCCAGACACCCTCCATTATATCACCAGGTTCCCATCAATCCCCGTGAGCTCATCACTCTATTTCCCTTGGACCAGGCTCCCTAAACCTTGTAGACAGTGCATCAGCACCACCACTGTTCCAGTGTCTGGAGCTATATCTTTCACTGTACTATTTCATTCTGCCTTGGCCAAGTCCCCCCAACCTGTTCCCTAATATGCTTTACCAGTGAAACCTTCTTTGACCACTAGACTAGTTTAGGTTGCTCTGGTGTTGACTGTCATTGTAATCCCACTATGGCTCATTTATTATCATGTTTGGTGCTTTTCAGTGTATATGTGATTACTGTTTAAGTTAATATTTGTGTCCTTCACTATATTAGAACAAAAATGGCCAAAATTTAGCACTATTTCCTATAACCCAGGAACTCTACCTATGATTTTTAATGTTTAGAATAATCCTAGAGATAGATACTATTAATATTCTTCCCATTTTACAGATGAAGAAACTGAAGCACAGAGAGATTGATCCATTCATTTAAGGCCACCAAGTATACAGATGACAGAGCTGGGAAACATGTCCATGCTCTTTGTCCCTATGCCATAGGGTCTGTGGCTATTTTTGCCTACTACATTGTTTTCCAGGCCTACCCTAACTCTTGGCACATGGCAGTCCTCAGTAAATATCTATTGACTCATGGAAGTTAACCAATAATTTCTTCTTAATTTTAGAGTATCTTTGCTTCCTTGTTTCAGGAAGGGGACAGATATGTGCACATGGTAATGTTGGTGACTAGAACTCTGCCTTCCAAGCATCTGGTGAATCTATGGGCAGGTACCTGAAACGCTAGGAGAGCAGAGCTGACAATTTGTTGTTGTTGTTGTTAGGTGCTGTTGAGTCAGGTCTGACTCATAGCAACCCTCATAGGGTTTTTAATGGCTGATTGTTTTGGGGGCCTTGTGCTGCAGCCTCGCTGCTTGTCTCTTAGTCACTGCGGCTTGTTCTGTCCAAGCTCCACCTGGTGCCAGTGGAATACAGACCTGTAACAACTGTGATTAAACTCAGCTGAAGAATGATGGGATGGGATGGTGGGGAAAGTTGCCCAGTGGACATTCTCTATTTCAGATGTGGCTAAGGGAAGAGTTCCCTTTTGGTTTGTACTAAACTTTCACTCCTTGGTGAGTAAGAGAGATGACTCATCAGTAATCTTTCTATTTTCACTATTAAATCAATTCCAACCCAGTCCAGTTTCCATTGCCATGGAGGGCAAACCACAGCCATGTTGAATTTGTTAATACTTAAAGCAGAGCTTGGACAGGATGGAGAGGATAAAGGCAATTCTTTGGGGAAAACATACTTGATTTATGGTCTACCGTAGAGGTTAAGGACAAGGGGTTCTGATCACACCCCATTTTATTGCATTAAACTATACAAAATGTATCCAGGCTCTGGGGAAGTTGCTGTGGCTACAGAGATGAATAATGCACAGTCATTTCCCTGGGTGTGTTGTGTGGGGCAGATATTTACATCTACTATAATATCAAGCTGACTCTGCTGAATCAATCCAGTTAACTGTGTTAAAGTCCAGAAAATCCTTAAAAAATATGTTGTTTGGGTTCTGCCTAGGAGGATCTGGAAGATTGATAAGAAAAGATGGTGGAAGGGTATTCTAGCTAAGGGGGTGCAATCAATAGAGGTTGGAAAGAGAAAATGATTATGAGGCATAGGAAGCTATTGGCCTGGGGTGAATGGGACACTGGGTATTGTAGGAAGGGTTGACACCACATGAGGCAGAGAAAGCCTCCTGGGCCTACATCATGGAGGGACTTTACACTTGAGTCATTGGCCAGGAGTCAGTGGGGCGGTACTCTTTCATCTTCCTTTATTTCATTTCCAACAATCTTCAGTTGAATTAAGCTTTCAGATAAGGAGGCTGAAGGCAGAGAAGATGAGAGCCACAGTTTACATGGTTCTTCTTTCAAGGAGCCTGACCAACTCTCCTGCTTCCTGAGGATTTAATCTATAAGTAGTTATTTCATTTTATCATTTCAATATCATCTTTTCAATATATATAGCAAATTAAAATAGACCTGACTCAATAGCACCCAACAATAACAAATTATTTCAAGTCACTCTGTTAAATGTTGAAAAGATATATTAAACTGAAGAAGACACATATTTTTGTGTGCTAAGTTTACACAATATTGTTATAATAGTTCTATGGCTTTGGTGTAGATGATAAATGGAGGCTTTAAAAGGTTAAGTAGCTTTCCCAAGGTCATGCAGATGCGTGGCTGAGCCTGGATTCAAACCCTGGAAGTTCCCTGGAGCTCAGTTTCCTAACCTGTTATGTGAGGGAACTATTAAGTATCTCATAGAAGAGGTGAGAATGAAATGATATAGTATAAGTAAAGCCAAGCACAGGGTCTCACACCTGGTTACTGTTGTTATTTTTATTGCTTTCCATAGAACCAGTGAAAGATAGAACTGAGGCTGGGATCAGAAAGATCTAAGGTCCTCCAGGTTCATGTTCTTTCTGCATCCCCAAACTCATTCCCTGAAAGATGATACAGCACATTCTGGTTTAGCTTCTCAGTATAAAAACTAAAGGTAGAAATAGGCTAGAGAATGAGATGGCATGAAAGTGATGTTGGAAGAGTGATTACAAAGTAGATCTAGTCTGAAGTGCATGCCAATCCTCCCTTCTTTGAGACTCACTAAGCTGTCTCCTAGGATAAGTCTAATTCCAGTGAAAGTCATCTTCTGGGGACTGCGGGACTTCAGCTCCCAGTGGCCTGCCTTTAGATGACAGTAGCATGACTTTGTGGTCTTCACTGTTATAGCAGTTACCACATCCAAAAAGGCTTTGGAACTTAGTTGACTTGGGTTTATATCCCAATTCCAATACTTGTGTGCCCTCTTATCATGAGCTGGTTTCTCAACATCTTTCAGTTTCAATTTCTCCCACAGTCAAATGGGAATAATTTAATATTTTGCCACAGGGTTCATGTAAAGTTATATGAAAATAAAAATTATATACGGGACTTGCTGGGCCAATAGAAAGCTCTCAATACATGGTTGTTATTGCCGTCAAGTCAGTATCAGACTCATAGCGACCCTACGTACAACAGGCGGAACACTATTGTTAGTGCTTCTCTGCTGTTTATAGGGTTTTCAATGGCGATTCATTTTTGGGAGTGGGTTGCTGGGTCCTTCTCCCCAATACATGGTAGCTTTTATTATAAAGAAGCTTTGAATAGTTTGTAAGAAGCTTGTTGATGCCTCTTAGAGATAGTGCATGTGCTTTGTATACTTTTAAAAGTGTTTCTTTGGAAGACAGAGCTATTTCTTTCAGTGTAGTTCTTTCTGTGACATTACAAGAAGCCTGAAGGAAGTCCAGGAGAGATTTACTACCAGCCTGAATTCATTCTAAACAAACCCATAGTGTGGAAGTCTCTACTTAATCAAAGGTAAATTGCAAATCTGTTACTCCCTTCATAGTAGACTGGGAAAGAGGATATGCAATTTATTTCAGCTTAGAAATGCTTACATGTAAAATAGATAGTATATTTTTATTGGGACCTTGGGTGATAATTTCATATATATTTTCCACTTTATCATAGTTTATCCCAAAAGATATAAAAAAAATAAGTAAAATAAAAAAGTAAAAGTGCTGAGTGGGTGGTGCCTGCCTTTAATCCTAGCAATTTAGGAGGCTGAGGCAGGAGGATTGCAAGGCTGAAGCCATAGGCAGCCTGTGTAATGTGGGGAGACTTTTTCTCAAAAGAAAAATAAAAAAGAGGTTGAGGGTGCATTTTTTGCCTAGCATGCATGAGGTCCTACGTTCAACCCCCAAGTATGGAAAAAAAAGGAAAAGTGACTATTTTTAAAATGATTATTTTTCAGATTTCTAAGAGCATATAAGTGCTTAAAGAGTGACATTTATATGCTTCATTTCCTTTATTATTTTATTTTTATTTTTAATCTCTATTGTTATATTTTCATTTTAACTCCATCACTCTTTATTTTTATCCTCTCCTTTAACATTTTTAGGTTATATCTTTTTGAAGCCAAAACAACTAGTTCATTTATAATTGTTAACTCAATTACAGAGAAAAAATTAACCCACGAGACCAAAAACAAAAAACAAAAAACCCAAGCCAAAACCAAACCAAGGAAGAAAGAAGGAAAGAAACAAAAGAAAACACCAACTCACAACCACCAACCGCAACTATATCCTGCATCTAGACTTTGTCTTAGGTACTGAGCACATCAACTTCAAAGGGCTGACTGCACTGTTCAGTTTTGGTTGGCAGTGGTGGAGAAGCCAATCTTCCTTTGTTCATAAAGACAGCTAAGCTAATCCCTCATTTATTTATTCCCCCAATGCTGTAGCAGAGGGCCATTTTTGGTATTTTTCTAGTCCTAAAGTGACTGTCATTTTCCAATAAGAAGAACTGATATTTAGTCCTAACCTCATTACTTGTGATCAAGTCACATAAATAGTCTATGACTCAGTTTCCTCATCTGTAAAGTGGGGAACTACTATGAACATTAAATTAGATAGGAGATATGCAAACCATTTTAAAGGTTAATATGACATTCAGGTACAGGTGATTATTTTCTTTCATTGAAATCCTATTACAAAACTATTTTTTCCCAAAGTGGAGATAATTACTTTTAATAGTCCATGGAATCATTCGATATAGAAAAACAAATTCCAATTTTTATTTATTTTGAGATATTCTAGTTCTTTCTAGAATATTTCTGAGAAACATTCTCAATTGGATGTTTTTAAAAACAAGGGTTCCAGTGAATTCTAAAGAATTTCAGAGAAATTTTGTTGTTAGATGCTGTCAAGTTGCGTCCAACTCATAGTGACTCTATGCACAACAAAATGAGACATTACTGGACACTGTGCCATGCCCAACACTATGTCTGACAGTGCTTCTCTGCTATTCATAGCATTTTAAATGACTGACTGTTTTTGGGCATGAGCTGCCAGGTCCTTCTCCCAAGCCTGCAGCACCTGATATTCCCAGGTGGTCGGTCTCCCATTTCAGGACTAACCAGGCCTGGCCCTACTTAGCTTCTGAGATCTGACGGGATGGGATGCCACAGTGGTATGGCTGCAGGCAATAATTAACCATATTAGATAGATATTCACTATTGCTCTCTTATGGGTGAGAATCCTGAGGTTTGTCAAGGCTGAAAGTTGCTTAAGGATGGACCTCAGCTAGCTTGTGGTAGAAAAAAGATTTACACACATCTGCATCTAACTTCTATGTTTTCTTTTCTTTTTTCTTTTCTTTCCTTCCTTCCTTCCTACATTCTTTCCTTCCTTCCTTCTCTTCTCTTCCTTTCCTTTCCTTTCCTTTCCTTTCCTTTCCTTTCCTTTCCTTTCCTTTCCTCCTTCCTATCTTTCTTTCCTTTTGTACACCACAATGTACCAAATCCTGTGAAGAAAATATTCATCAAATAAATTATGGTCTTATTTTTGTGTTTTGGTAAGGAACAAATAACATTTGTTTCTCATTGCCAAATTCAATGCTACTCAGTCTGTTCTCATGACACATGAGAGCTTTGAACTTCTTAGAAGAAAGGAACTGTCTGAATTCAAGGTATTATTTTTGTTGTTGTCACTATTAACCAAGACAAATGAAAAGTAGTGAACAGAGCATCTCTTGTCTTACTAGAACTCTTTAATTAAGGAAATTAGTTATTTTCATTCCCTATAGCTATGGAATGATTAACATAACACAGCATAACACATACAGAATTCAAGACATATTTCACTGAGACAAACAATGTTACTACTCTGAAGAGAAATGAATAGTGACCAGATTGGATTCCATGACATTTGATTTCTGCAGTGAAACCCATGCTTGATTTTGCAAAATTATATAAAGCTATTTAGTTTAGGATCATAGAGTGACCAAGTAGAACTAATTTTGACTAAATTCCTTTTATAAGTGGATGTGACAGAGGAGAAAACAATTTTGGTTTCTAGAGCAAATAGGGGAGCTTGATCAGACAGCCTGTCTTGCTCTCATCCTTTGTGTCTCTTGTCTCTCTCTCATTCATTCGCCCCCTACTCTAGGTCCCTGTTGAACAGCCCCGCGGGCTGGGGCAATGAGTTGGACTTGACTTCGACGGCACCTAACAACAACTACAAGTTAGATTTAGCTCCCAGATGTGAGTGAAAACATATGGTATTTCTCTGTTTGGACCTGGGTTCTTTCATTTAGTATGATATTCTCCAGTTCCATCCATTTTGCTGCAAATGGCATTATTTCATTCTTAACTGCTGAATAATATTCCATTGTGTATATATACTATGGGGGAAAAATCAAGATGACGGACAGATAACACGCGCCTTCTCTCCCAGAGTAAAGGGAAGCCTCGAAGAGAGGTTTAGAACTCACATTGAATAGATAGAAACAGTGATAGTTTAGATTGGGAGACAGAGGATGAAACTGGATGGACACTGAAATCGGCATTTGGCTTTGGAAGAATTACACAGAGGTCAGTGGCAGGACTGCCATTCCGCCATTTCGCTTTCACGCAGAGGGCAGGATAGAATCCTGGAGACTTGGAGGGGACTTTGCCCACACACCCACGGGAGCCGGACCCAACACAGCATGCAACCTTGACATCACACTGTCACCCTGCCCACGGGACACAAACTGCAAGTTTTTGGGTGAGTCAGCACGGAATCGCTCCCTCCCTCGTGTTGTGGCGGTGGGAAACCAGTGCCAACAGTACACATCCAGAGCTGAAACGCGGCTCCCTCTCTCCTGTTGTGGCGGGAGTCATGCAGATGCAATCTCCACAGACATACGGGCACACATATGCCTGGACCCCAGACACACCAGAGGGGATCTAAGTCATCCCACTGCACTGTGGAGAAAGGTGAGGTCTGCACAGGAGGCTGAGCACCACGCAGACAGAGTGCTCCTTTCTGGCAGAGTCTTGCGGGACAATTAGACACAATAAGAACAGTTTCGAGCGCAATTGCCGTGCATGGCAGACCTACTACATACTCTCTCTGGGGGGGTTGAATATCATCCCACCCACAAGAGGATTTGGTTCTCCCAAGTGGTCTCCCAAATAGGCGGAAAGCTGCGCTGCGCCCCCAGCCCATATTTTTACTTTTTGACGCAGGGTCTCTCTGGGTTGCTCAGGCTGCCTGTGATCTTGGGCTTGCGATCCTCCTGCCTTCGCCCCCAAGCTGCTGGGAATGCAGGTGTATACCACCGCACCTGACTATAAGCGATTTTATACGTGGGTGGGAGCGTGTATGCATGAGGTTTTTTTTTTTTTTTTTTTAATTTTTATTTGCTTCCTTCCTTGTTTTACTCTCTTCCCTCTTTCTATTCTCCTCTTTTTCTTATGCTATATATGCATCCTTGTATTAATTATTTTACCATCAGAGCCCCCACATGTCTGTCAGTTTGCCGTGGGGGCTTGCGTGTTGCGATGAGG
>VMDO01006431.1:0-46730 GCA_007922755.1 Pedetes capensis
TTGAGTTAACTCTCGTGTATATTGAGAGATGCGGATCCACTTTCATTTTTCTGCATGTGGATGACCATGTTTCCCAGCACCATTTGTTGAAGAGGCTGTCCTTTTCCCAGTTTACTTGCTTTGCTCCTTTGTCAAAAATAAGGTGGCTATAGGTGTGTTGAGGTATATCTGGGTCTTCTATTCTGCTCCAGATGTCTTCGGGCCTATTTTTGTGCCAGTACCAAGCTGTTTTTGCAACCACTGCCTTGTAGTAAAGTTTGAAGTCAGGGATTATGATTCCCCCTGCATTAGATTTGCAGCTTAAAATTGTTTTGGCTATATGTGGTCTTTTGTGGTTCCATATGAATTTTTGGATCATTTTTTCTATTTCTGTGAAGTCAGTCAGTGGAATTTTAATGGGTATTGCATTAAATCTATAGATTGCTTTTGGTAGGATAGCCATTTTTACAATATTAATTCTCCCTATCCAGGAGCAGGGGAGGCCTTTCCATTTTTTAGTGTCCTCTGCTATTTCTTTCTTTAATGTCAAACAGGTTTTAGTATGAAAGACTGGCTAACAAGTTGGGGAGAAATATCAAATACATATTATCTTCTTAACATCAGGAATTTAGCCAGGTAATTTGGCACATGCCTATAATCCCAGTTACTCAGGAGGCAGAGGCAGGAAGATTGCCAAATTCAAGACCAGAGGCAGTCTGTGTAATTTAGGGAGACCCTGTCTCAAAAAGTTAAAAAGTGGGCTGTGGGTGCAGCACTTGCAAAGCATGCAAGTGCGAGACCCTGGATTCAACCCCCAGTACCGCATCAAAAATTAAAATAAAAATAAAAAATTCAGGAATTTAAGGTGAACATTCACATTTAAATGTTAACTGAGGGGAACAGACGTTTGACCAAAAATACACAAATAGGCTGGTGGTATATCTCAGTGATAAAGCACTTGCCTAGCATCCTCAAAGCCCTGGGTTACAACTTCAGCCCTGAAAAACAAAAGGGCAATATGCAAACCCACCTGAAAAGATGTTCAGTATCATCTGTCATCAGGTAAATACTAATCAAATCCACAATGAAACAGCATTTTATACCCACTATAAATAACTATAGCTATAATCAGAAAGTCAGATAATACCAAGTGTTGGCAAAAAACTGTGGAAACTGAGACCCTCACATATTGTTGGTAGGAATGTAATATATAAAATAGTCTGGGAGTTACTGAAAGACTCTGCAATTCTACTCTTAGAGAAATAAAAACACAAAAACCTGTCCACAAATGTTCATAGCAACATTATTCATAATAGACAAAAGTGAAAACAACCTAAATGTCCATCAACTGAAGAATGGATTAATAAAAAGTGCATATGCATACCATGGAGTATTACTAGATAATAAAAAAGTATGCTTGTTGTTGTTGTTGTTAGGTGCTCTCGAGTCGTGTCCGACTCATAGAGACCCTCATAGGGTTTTCAATGGCTGTTTCGGGATTGCCTCGGGAGTGGGTTACTACATCCTTCTCCCGTTTTTGTGGTGCTGGGAATCAAACTCAGGACTTCAGAGACTGCAGAGCGGCACTCTACCAACTGAGCTAAATCCCAGCCCCCCAAAAAAGTATGCAGCACTGATAAATGCTACAACATAGATGAACCTTGAAAGCATGCTAACTTAAAACATGCCTGTTACCAGTGACCACATATTGTATGATTCCATTTATACAAAATGTCTAGAATATGTGAAATCTATACAGACGGAAGGATTAATGGTTTCCTGAAGCTGAGGGTAGGGAGAGAAGGAAATATGGAATGACTCCTAACTGATAATCACCTCTCCCACTCCCGAGATGAAAAAAATCACAGTAAAAAGACCACGGCTGGGAAGGGAGTTAAACAGGTGAAACACAGGGGATTTCACGGGGCAGGAAAGAGGAGAAAGTAGGGCTTGTTTGTTGTTGTTTTTGTTGTTATTGTTGTGTGTATGTGGTAAAACACATATAACAAAATTTACCATTTTAAACATTTATTTATTTATTATTTATTTTTTATTTATTTATTTATTTATTTACAGTGTCTCATTATGTAGCCTAGGTTGGCCTCAAATATGTGGTCCTCTTGCCTCAGCCTCCTGAGTGTTGGGATAATAACATGCAACACTTCACCCATCCCACCTTAACCATTTTTAAGTGTACATACAGTTCAGTGGTATTAGACATATTCATATTGTTGTAGTACCATTACCGCCATCCATCTCCAGTAAGCTTTCTTTGCAAAACTGAAATTCTACACCCATTATACAATTAAGTCCCTATGGCAACCACCATTCTAATTTCCTTTTCCATCATTTTGACTATTCTAAGGGTTGCAAATAAGTGAAATCACACAATATTTGTCTTTCTATGGTTGGCTTATTTCACTTAGCATAATATCCTCAATGTTTATCCATATATTGTAGCATGTCAGAGTTTCTTTTTTAAGGCTAAATAATATTAATTTTATGTATGCATCACATTTGCATATGTACTTACAGGTCCATGAACATTTGGGTTGTTTCCAACTTCTGGCTATTGTGAACAATACTGCTAAGAGCATGTATGTATAAATACTTCTTTGAGACCCTGCTTTCAATTCTTTAAGGTATATAACCATAAGTAGACCTGCTAGGTCATATGTTTAATTTTCTTGAGGAACCACCATATTGTTTTCCATTGCACTGCACTATTTTATATTCCCACCAAAAATAGTGTACAAGGGTTCCAGTGTTGCTTCACCCTTGTCAACACTTGTTTTCATGCTAGCCATCCTAATGGGTGTGAGGGGAGCCTCAGATGATTTTTAAGGCAGTAAAACCATTCTATATGATAGCCGAATGCTGGGTACATGCTATGCATTTTTCAAAACTTCCAGAATTTCATAAAACAATGAACCTTAATGTACACAAATTTTTTAAATCATATTTTGGAAGATGACAGGAAAGAATGCAGACCATGATAAAAGAACTTATTTTGCAAATTCATAAAACAGTCTCACTGAAGGGGACGGAAATATTCTGGCTTAATGAAAAGTTTAAAACCAATGGCAAAAGGAAATGGACAAAATCACCACATTCTAATTGATAAGCTTGTTTCACACAAGGATATGGATTAACAATGCTGATTATGCTATACATGTACACTGGAAATGAATAATTATAGAGGGAGTTGTTGGTCTGGGAATTTACAGATAATCAAAGAGGGAGGCTAGAAGTATATGGTAATGGATTACATGTGGAGACATCAGTAAGAACTCAGGTTTAACTTAATATAGATACAAGTGGTTACATACAGAAATACAGATATGTTTATATACAGTCTAGTATACACACATGTATTTCTTTGAGTTATCAGCCAAGAAGGCCTAATAGCAGTGACACCCCAGGAGCATCAAGTATACTCGATGGCACTCAATCTTGGTTTCTAATACCATTCTCCAATAAAATGCACCATGGCACTTTGGAGAAATGGCTAATTCTAGTACTGGGGCAAGAAATTCACAAGATGAGTCTGGAGCATCGTGTAGTCCCAGAAAGTAAGAAAGTGCTTAAAACTAAAAAATCCATATTACTGAGAGTGTATTAAAGGGGCACAAGAGCCAATTGAAAGAACTCCAATCACCAGAGCTACAACAGTCTGAGCAACAAAACTAATAATGCAGTAGTGGATTGTAACCCAGAGTACAAAATAAATATCCACAAGTCTATATAATAAGATTGAATAAATTAATAAATGGAGAAGAGACAAATTTCTTGTATAGAATTCCAAATAAATTATGTAGCTACTCCACCTTAAAGGAGGGGAGCACAACATGCTTCTCCAGTGTGAGCTGAATTTATTATAGTGACCTCCTACCAAAGAGTACAATATAGAAAGAGGAAGGGAAAAGAATACAGTAGAAACCTGACAAACACTACTTTAGCCAGGTAATCAAAATCACTATCAACAGGATAAACCCTGATGATACTATATACCTGGAAAGAATATAATGAAAACAGCACATGGTCTTCCTCTTCAACATCCATAACCAGTGTGATCATGAGAAAAACATTAGACCCATTCCAATGGAGGGGCATCCTTTAATTTAACTGACTAGTCCTCCTCAGAACTCTCAAGGGCATCAAAAACAAGAAAAGTCTGAGAAATGCCAGTGTCAAGAAGTGCCTAAGGAGACATGAGAACTAAAGGTAAATAGAACAGAAAAGGGGCATTAAAAACTGAAGAAATTTGAATATATAATGACCTTTAATAATTATGTGCCTGTAGCCATAGCCCTGTGTCATCCGATCCCGTCAGATCTCGGAAGCTAAGCAGGGTCGGGCCTGGTTAGTACCCGGATGGGAGACCGCCTGGAACACCAGAAGCTGTAGGCTTGGGAGGACCTGGCAAACCCCTCCCAAAAATGAATCTGCCATTGAAAACCCTATGCACAGCCGAGAAGCACTGACAATAGTGTTTCCCCTGTTGTACAGAGGGTCGCTATGAGTCGGATACCGACTCGACAGCACCTAACAACAACAACAACAATTATGTATCAGTATTTGCTGCTGAATTTTATCAAATGTAAGACGTTAATATTTCTAATCCTAATGTAAGGTATCAGTAATAGGAGAAATGGAGGAATAACATGGGAACTCTTCCATCTGTGAATTATATGCTCAATTTTTTTGGAAACTTAAAACTATTCTAAAATATAAAATCTGTCAATTTAAAGGGGAAAAAAAGCAAGTTACAGTAACTCCAGGCTGATGGCCTTTTACTCTCTGTAGATTAATTTACAGTTTGGAATTATATCTAGGTGACTAAGGGACCTGAACTAATATAAAGCTTTATTGTTCCCAACACCCAGGGAAACTTTATATGCACAGAATAAACTATTCAAACTCTTTCCTCAGTCCCTGAAGTGCCTTCTCATCTGTCTAGGCTCAGGTCTAGTCCACCATACCTTCTCTATTAATTCTGGATACTAGTTCAAAACACCCAGCATTCTGGCATAGTGTGGCAAGCAAGAAGCAGCTAGAACCCACAGATTCTAGCTAAGACACACAAGCTTTTCACCAACAAGGCTCTAAAAAAATGATGGGCTATGAGATCTCTGAAGGTCTGACCTACTCATGTCTGCTCTGTGACTTAAATTGTTTTTTCTTAACTCTCACCTTATTATTAAAACATACACACATTTTGTCTCCATAAAGCCATCACTGGCTCCTTGGGGACACAGACCATAACTACTCTGGACGACTTTATGCCTATTCCTTTTCTTCCTTTCTAATTCTAATTTTGTTCAGATGGCAATGTTCCTGGCTCTGAATAGTGAGACCTAAGGAAGTTTATTATAGGGTCTCTGGGAAACAGCTTTTGCATACTTGGATAACTAGGCAGACAGAATTAATGCGCCCCTCCCTTCCTTTCTTATTTTTTGCAGTTCTGCAAATTCAACCCAGGGCCTTGTGCATGCTAATCAAATGGTCCACAACTGAGCCATATCCTCTGTCCCTTCATAAGATATTTTTTAAGACTGCTGATTAGTTCTCTATCAAGATCTTAAGGAAAACTTGCCCCTAAACTCAAACATTAATGACCAATTTGGATTCAACAGCTATTATAATAAAAATTTTCTCTTTATTATTTCTTTGAGATCCAGACAAATCCTAGGTATTCAATCCCACATTAACAAAGCAGTCAGATAGCAACTTATTATGCCTGACAGCATCCTCTTATGCCATGACAAAAGTTTCAAAGAACTAGTCAATGAAAATTCTGTAAAAGCAAGCACAGATTTTACCATAATGTATTTAAGAGAAAAAAGAAAAATGTGGAAAAGCACAGATGACAATATTAAAATTATCTGTAGTCCTAACAGACTATTTTCCAAACACAATCTGCAGCTATAAAGCATTTATCATTGTATCATCAATTAGACGGTGATGTCTCACATACTTTAAATTTTGTTATATGAGAAAAGTCTTAGTGCGTCAATCAGCTCACAAAACTAGTAACTAGATCAGAAATGGTGGAATCAACATTTTCTGCATTCTCCCAATGAACACCCTCTCACCTCCAGGAAAACTCTGGTAAATAGAACTGATGTAGAAATAAAAATATTAAGTCACAGATAAAGGAGATGGGAAAAGGAAAAACAATATAAACAAGCTGCAGTAATAATGTGTGTAAAAATATATACAAAAGCTTTCAGAATGAATAAATACTAACACACTGAAGGAACCAACATCCTTCAAATATTCTTCCAGAGGTGACAAAAATCAACATAATTTTCTTCTTTTAAAACCAAAAGAGATTCCTCTTCCTTCCACCAAAGGATTTGTTGTTGTTGTTGTTATTAGGTACCGTCTGTATCCGACTCATAGAGACCCTCATAGGTTTTTCAATGGCTGACTGTTTCGGGATTGCCTTGGGAGTGGATTGCCAGGTCCTTCTCCCATTTTTGTGGTGCTGGGAATTGAACTCGGGACCTCAGAGACTGCAGCGCAGCGCTCTACCAACTGAACTAAATCCCAACCCACCAAAGGATTTAGAAGGAAAAAATAATCCCTTCTACTAACACAAACTAAGATTTTCTTCTGTGGATTTTTAAGTAGTCCAAAAATTGGGTTAATTATATGCTAATGCATAATTACACACACAAAGACACATACCAGGTTCACTCTTCAAGCATCCAGCCAGACCAACATCTTGCCTGGTCCCAATCTACCCTTCATCACTTTGTTCGTGTTCCTACACTCAAATTCCAGTCAAATTGAACCACCATATTCAGATCAGCCCAGCAAACATTTATTAAAGACTCTAGCGGTGTCAGGCTCTATGCCAGGCAGTATGCTGATAGCTAGGCATACAGCAATGAATCAGACAATGAATAAGCAACGAGGGAGATACGATCTCTTCCCTCTAGGAACTTCTGAGGAACTTCCACATGTATAACCCTCCGTATTCCAAAAGCTAGGTAAGATGACACAGCCTTTCTAAAGCTTTCTCTATGATGAATAGAATAAAAAATAATTTTTCACAGCTTTAAATTCCATTTGCCACTTCCTACTACTTGTTTTAGGGTTACTTTTAAAGTCTTTCATCACTACATGAGCTATTGTTGCTGTTGTTGTTAGATGCCATTGAGTTGGTGTCCAACTCATAGCAACCTTTGTACAACAAGAAAACACTATTGTTGTGCTTCTCTGCTATTCATAACGATTTTCAATGGCTGATTGTTTTTTGGCAGTGGGTTGCCAGGTCCTTTTCCCAAGCCTACAGGGCCCAGTGTTCCCAGGTGGTCTCCCATCCAAGTACTCACCAGGCCTGACCCTGCTTAGCTTCCGAGATCTGACAGGATCAGATGCCACAGTGGTAAGGCTGCAGGCACATGAGCTATTAGAGGCTCATGTTGCTATCTAATTGATTCTTTTCATATACACCCCACCAAGTCTAGCTTACTGTATAGGCCATTGTAAACATGAAATAAAGATTTCTTGAGTGACCAAACACGAATCGTTTTTATATTTTTCTGGGTATGTTAGACATACATGGCTTAAACTGAAATATAGGGTAGGCTTTGCATCCTATAAAATTTTCATGCAATCTTTTTCTATCAGTTAATATACTACAGGTATAATTATGTTTCCTAAATGGAATAAGGGATGGGATTTAGCTCAGTGGGTAGAGCGCTGCGCTGCAGTCTCTGAGGCCCCAAGTTCAATTCCCAGCACTGCAAAAGTGGGAGAAGGGCCTGGCAATCCACTCCCAAGGCAATCCTGAAGCACTCAGCCATTGAAAACCCTATGAGGGTCGCTATGAGTCGGATACCGACTCGACGGCACCTAACATCAACAACAACAAATGGAATATGCCTTTGCCATTAAGGTGAAAATGTGTAAAGACTGAAGATCATTAAATAAGGTACTACTTATTGAAACAAAATGTTCAGTAATTAGAAACCATTACTAATCTCTTTCTACATTTTCTGTCTATAAACAGGACTGATAAATAAGAAAAGGCAAGTAAATGTGGGTTACTTTTGTTTGTTTATTAAGTGTCCAGTTAAACATACATTTTATAGATTGGGGGAGAAGAGAAATTATTTTAAGAAAAAGATAGGGGACTAGAAATGAGTGGCACAGACAGTAGCAATGCAAAGGAGATATGGGTTAGAGGTACCTCTCCAGCTTCCACCTTATTTTAGTCAAGATGGAATGGTGACATAAACAGGTACCTTGGTAATTCTCACTTTCCTTAATTAACAGCAATAATATCTGTTATACAGAGTTGAACAGGCCAAGTTTTACCAATAGAAGAGAATTTAAAATATAAGTGTTTATACCATGACTATTTTCATAAAATTTGAATGTACAAAAAATAAATCTAATAATCCAGGCACCTTTAGTCCCAGCTACTTAGGAGGTTGAGGCAGGAGGATTACTTGAACACTTGAGTTCCAGGCCAGCCTGGACAACATAGCAAAACTTTGTCTCAAAAAAAAAAAAAAAAAAAAAAAAAAAAAAAAAAAAAAAAAAAAAAAAAAAAAAAAAAAAAAAAAAAAAAAAAAAAAGCCAGGCGTGGTGGCACACACTTGTAATCCCAGTGGCTTGGGAGGCGGAGGCAGGAGGATCGCAAGTTCAAGACCAGAGGCAGTCTGTGTAATTTTTTGAGACCCTGTCTCAAAAAAAAAAGTTAAAAATGGGCTAAGAGTGCACCCCAGTGGTCCAGCACTTGGAGAGCATGCAAGCGCAAGGTCCTGGGTTCAACCCCCAGTACCGCAAAAAAGAAAAAAAAAAAAAAGGAAAGAAGGAAGAAATTAATGAAATAAAAAACAAAACAACTGTAATATAATGTGATAGTCACATAAGAAGATAATACATCCAGAAAGTACAGTATGGGAGGAGGAACTTGATATGAAGTGGTCAACAGAGGGCATTCCAGGTAGTGTCATCAATGTAGGTTACTACTTTGAAATCAGAAAAGTAGTACAAATTGAGAATCTCTAATCCCAAAATCTGATATCCAAAACCCAAAATCTGAAACTTTTGCCAACATGACAGTATAAATGGGAAACTCCACATCTGACGTCATGTGATGGTTCATAGTCAAAACAAAAGTGCACTAAAAAGACTATATAAAACTATCTTCAGGTTATATATATAAGGTGTATAGAAACATAAATGAGTTTTGTGTTTAGACTTGGGTCTCCTTATGTATATGTAAATATTCCAAAATTAAAAAAAAAAAAAAAAAAAAAAAAAAAAAAAAAAAAAAAAAAAAAAAAAAAAAAAAAAAAAAAAAAAAAAAAAAAAAAAAACCAATAAACCTGGAAATCCCCTCAGGTGCCAAACATTTTGGATAAGGAATACTGAACATGTACCACCTCAAATAACTTGAGATGTATCAGAGCAGGACCAATATTATAAGCCTTAGTAAATATCACCATACATAACACAGTGCTTCCAGTATAATGGACATACAATAACTGCTTTATTTTTTAAACTAAACTAAATTCCTACAGCAGTTTCATGGCCTTTGAAAAAGTGATACAGTTTACATTAAGGGATTTTCTTGGTCCACCTCCACAAGACAAGTACCCTCTAAAAAACATGAAATAAAACTAATGTCAACATTACAGAAATTATCTAACTAGTATGCTGTAATAGCACTCAATTCCTTTGTTCCAAATATATCTATTCATGTAGCCTAAGCTTTAACCAACTTTTAACTAAATTCACAAGAAATACATTTAAGTCATTTATTCCTCAAACTGTAAAAATGTTTAACCCACACACTAAAACTTTTATCATACTGATTTCAGCTTGTTTAGAGTGTCTTTGAACTGTTATCTATACACCACCCAATTATTATCACTGACAAAGGCCTTCCGAACCCTAAAGATGTCATCTAGGATACACTACTAATCAGTAATCAATATTCTGGGTAATGTAATCAATTGGGCAAAACACTCATGATCACCTACAAGTAATGTTTTAGTCAGAGAAAACAAAAATTAACCTAGCCCCTACACTCAAAGGGTAACAATCTAGCACATTTACAATGTAAATGTTAAGTAGAAATCTTAAAACAGGCATGGAAGAGCACACCTGTAATCTCAGCTCTTAGGAGGCTGAGACAAATACTGAGTTTGAGGTCAGTCTGGACTACCCGGGAGAGTCCATCTCAAAAAAAAAAAAAACTATATAAAGTGCTATGAGGACAAAGACAAAGAAACATTAAGTTAAAGGGGTAAGACTGAGAGTGTTAAAAAATTAACCTACCTATTTTATTACTCAATGCACATTTTTCAATTTCTTTCAAAAAGATATCAAAAGCTTTGTCAAAAACATTCAGCTAATATAATAAAAATAACAGCCTTTAAATTATACACTATTAAAACTAAGGGTTAACAATTACACACACCAAGAAACTAAGACATAAAAAAGTTTATATGCCTCTATATATTAAATCAGATATTTGAAACTATGTTGTGACTCCCAGACTACCCACTAAATTTCCTTCTGGTAGCAAAATTTTTAATAAACAGTATGAATGTGACATGCCTAGCTGTGTTTTTTCCATATATACACACACTTTCAACCCATAGATTCTTTTTCTGTTGAATTTTAGCGTCTCAAACTAAAAAGTTATCTCCTAATAAGTTAAACTTATTGACTAAAACACAGAACTTCTCCAATCTCTGATTTGCTTATTTGTAAAAAAAGAGCTTATAATTATAAAATCTGTGCTTTGTGAAATCATAGTCATAATTCATATTTAGTTCTTTCTGAGCCAACCATTCTTTCTACCACAATAAAGAAATCAACAAAATAACGAAATGCCTATGATACTACCATATAACATGCACCCTGAAAAAATGAAGACACTGTCACCTCTTCAGTATTACTGAGAACACAGAATACAGAATTGTGACCAACACTGTATGTACTCACTACCTTATATATGTGTTCATTTGGAACACTAGAATCTCTTTTAAGCTCAGCTCAAATTCATTATCTTAGGAAACTCACCCTCACAACCACATGACAAAAGTCTGACACAATACATTTAGTAGACCACTGTTAGTTCTGCCACCCAGTGCCAGGAGTATAGTAGTTTATGGAATTTCTATATTCTCTAATTTAAGATAAGACTTTTAAGAAGCATTAAAATAGCAACAAAAACTCCACTGACTGGTACAACAGGCTTAAGTGTGAGTACATAAACTGTATATCATCATTTTTGTAACGTATTTTCAATAATTAAACCTTTAGGACAGTAATGGGATCCTAAACATGAAATAATGAGAACTGATATCTAAATTTAAAATTTGATGAAAAATTTCCCAACCTCAAATTTCTCAACGCTGAGACAGTATATGTGTTTATTTATATTACAATCCACTGGAAGCATAATATCCTTATCCAAAATTGAGAACAGTAAAAACAGAAAGTCTAGGCAAATTTTTATAAGGTTTATTCTAATCCCAACAACAGTCCTTGACACCAAGGTCTACCTATGGCTTAGATACCAAGTTAATACTAGTTGATTCTACGTTTAGTTTCTAATAAATGTTTCCCTCAAATCATCAAACCACTAAGAACTTTAAAATGAAGTACTAAAATTTTTTTAGAGAAAAAAAAATTTTAAGAGAAAAATTAAAAATCTGTTCCAGAAATTCTAAAGGATTTAAAACAATTTGTTAGAATAGAAATTTCCATCTCTTCTATAGTTTATCTTTTCTAATTTCTGAACAAACTGTTTAAATCCTGAAAATAACTAAATTACATGAGACACTGGAGGACTGAAATTGTTTCTGAATATATTATATTAATTTCAAAAAAAAAACTTTAAAATTACATTTGTTCTCACCAGAATATTTTTTCTTAAAACTTTTTCAATGAGTTAAATCTAAACAATATTTCTCCATTGTTTTCCTATACTTACTTTTTAAAAGTATTCTACTTACCTACTGGCTTACTCTGATGCGTGGGTCACAGAACTACGCAAAAAAATAAAAATAACTTCTAATTATAAAAATAGAAAATAAAACTATACCCACTTCCGTTCACTGATGACACCCTATAATCATAGAATGTACAAATAAAAGGGAAAGGATCAATAATGTCTGAGACCCCAACCAATATAAGAGCTGAGTTTTAAATAATTCAATTACATGTAATCTTTCCCATGATTAGAACCACCATTATTATCTAAGAAACAGAATGGAGAGGCTCCTGAGTTAGTTTCTCTTGGGGTGGTATGTTTGCAGACTGGGCAAGCATTTGTTCAGGATGTTACAGGGGAGAGATTCCTGCGCTGGCCAAGTAGGTGTTCAACTACGTGAGCTCTAAAGTCTCTTTCAGTTCTAAAATTCCCGATCTGTAAGACGTGGAAAATGAGAAAACATTTACCCCTTCAAGTAAACGATCTGTTTTCGCTCCCAGACTAACTGTGCACATACATACTCTCTAAAGTTAGTTCTCTCCTTTCTCTGCAGTGATTCAAGAGAGTCTCACGAACAAAGGCACGGAAAATATGCACAGGTGGGATAAAAGGGGAGTAGCAGAAGCCAGGCGGCTCGCGGGACAGCGCCCCCAAGCCGCGGGTTTCCCCAGCCGCACCTGAGAAATCACTGCCCTCCACACCTCCCCATGGCGGCCTTGGGAGCGAATTCTCCAATCTATTATCCTCCACCCTCACCTTAGCCAGACACTAGGCATTGTCTGGAGCCTCCAGCGCCCAAGAAAGGCAAGGAGGAAAGAGAAAAAAGCAGGCGAATAAAGAACGGGACGCCGTGCGCTCCTTTAGGAAACGTTAGCTTCTCCCTCGACCACTCAATCTAATTCCGGTCACAATAGCCGACCCACCGGCCCAAAAGCCGCAGCCCGGGCTGGCCCAGCCAGAGTCCCCCGAGCTCAGCCCAAGGGGAGCGCGGAGGCCGGGAGAGGGAAATGGGCGTGTGGGCTGGGCCTGGCTGGCCGGAGGCCGGGCTCAGAACAAAGCCGCCCAACTCCCCCTACCTGGGGCTCGGGCGGCGCCAGCCGGGCGACGCCCCAGCCCCACAGCCCGCCGCCGAGCGGGGGGTGCGGGGGGCGCGGCGGTCACCCTCCTCGCCCGCCAGCATTGCCCCTGCGGGACAATGGGCCCCCTCCCCCGCCTCTAGGCGGGGAAATACAAAGGGCGAGGAGAGCGTTCGGCGCCGCGCCAGACGTCCGGAAAGTGCAGGCGGCGCAGGGCGAGCGGGCGCCGGCGGACCGCGGCGGGCGCAGGAGCCCGCCGGCCGCTGCTCCCGCCGTCCAGGGCGCTGCCCCGGCCCCACCGCGGCGGCGGCGGCGGCGGGCGCGCGGGCTGGCCGCCCCTCGACCACTGGCCGAGGAGGGAAAAAGGCTCCGCACACAAAGAGACGCGAGACCCACACCCTCCGCCATCGCCGACGCCAGGGCGCCCCACGGCGCTCTCCCGCGACGGCCGGCGGCGCCCGCCCAGCCCGCGCCCGCCCGGAGCCGAGGTCCGCGCGCGGCGCCCCTCGCTCGCACTCACCCACAGCTCCGTGCCCCAGCTCATGGCTGCACTCGAGGCGACTCGAGCCGACTGGCTGCCCCTGTCTGTGCGTCCGTCGGCTCCGCCGTCCGTCTGTCCAATTTTTTTCTCCCGCTAGCCGGGCAGGCTCGTGGCTGAGAGTCTCTGCCTCGAAAGGTGCCGCCACCGCCGGGCTCCCCAGTGAGCGAGAAAGACGCGACTGGAGAAGCTGCCGCCGCGTCCCCGCCTCCCGGACCCGGGAGGGAGGGGGCCGGGGCTGGAGAGGGGCGGGACGCGGAGCGGGGAGGGGGCAACGCGCGGTGCACGCTGGGACCGGGGCGGACCCGCCCTCGCTGGTCTGCGGCCGGCGGGTCCCTTGGCCCGCGTGTTTAGCTTTGGCACCCTCTGGCCCGAGGAACCTTCCGCGGGCCCCTCTGGAGCGGGACGGTCCCATTGCTGCCACTTACTCTGATCCCTGGCACCAAAATGGAAAGAGAGAAGAGAAGGACACCCCCTGCCCCTTCTCTGAGCCCCCGCAAGTGAGGCAAATCCTAAGCACTCACCTTTCCTGCCTCTTTTCTTTTCTGCCCCAGAGAACCATAACAAGAAACTGCACCCAAACCTCTGGGTTTAGATCTAGGAGAGTTTTGTCGTATTTTGCTTTTTATTAAAAATCTTGTTGAGTACAGTAATCTCTCACTCCAGGCCTGACGCTTTGACTTTACGATTCTTTGGAATCACTAAAAGGTGAAGAGGTTGGACGTCAGATGTGAATGCAACGTGCCTCTGATTCTGTTTTTAATAAAGAATTATGATTTTATTATAAGGCCTTTCAGGAAATCGTAAAAACAAGCAAATGATCCAGTAATCGTTTTGGGAAGCTGCCATGACAAGAGATGGGAGACATAAACAAATGTGAACCCAGCTGTCACCTGCAAGAGATGAGGCACCGAGCTTGCCTGATTTCTAGAAGGGGCACCAGTAGGTGAGGGTTGGATGGGAAGGGAGCCAGGTGCTTCCCTGATAGTGCAAAGGACCTATTCAGAACTTCATACATTTCAGATACCAGAATCTTGAAGGCAGGCCCACCACTTCCTTTTTTGCTCTGTAGGATTACTTCCCAGACTAACTCCATAGTCAAGCAGTCAGCAAGTTTGGCTGGTGCTATTTAGAGATCAAGTGCAGTATGCTTAGCAACTCCCTAACATATGCTTTAGTATTAATTGCTTGTCTGCTAACACATACACACACACATTTCAATCCAGTCAACTTAATAGAGTACTCCTGAGGAGTCATGACAGTTGAGTGTTTTAAAAAGTTCTCCCAACAGGCTTTGTCAGCATTTGAAACTTCTTCCCTACAGGAGTCCCAGCCTCTTCCACTTCAATACTTGTCCTTGTCTACCTATGCTCCTTCCTGAGATTAAGGCAAGTAGACTGAGCTCTCTTGACAATCCAGCCACCACTCGCTAAATTCTTTGCCACCCTTTTCTGAGGTAGGTTGGGCATACAAATACTTTCTTCCAGTTGGGTTATGGCCAGTTTGTAAATGATTTATTGTACCATGCAATGAAAAATCTCTGAAATATTGACTGAACAACACTTTCTAATATTCTTCTACACTGTCTCTATTTCAAATTTTTTCAAGGTTATTTGTATCACCTAACAGTGTTAAGTACCCCTCCTCTCTCTTCCTCTGACTCTATAGGCATCCTGAATGTATTTAGCAATCACAAGTAACATTAACTAGTAATGGAAATATGTTTTTTAAGTGGATATGTCATTATTTAGAATCATTCCAATACTAGAATTATTTATACATAAGTACTGTCATGAAAATTAAGATAAGGATCATAATTTAAACCAAAATTACATGCTTTCTCTTTAAAAAGTCAAATAATCTACGGTCCACTTTAAAACCATACTGTTTATATAACTTCCTAATGGAGCATAAAATTTTACCTCCAAAATGAGCATTTTCCTTCCTCCAAAGGTTCTAAACAGGACTCCACAATTATGACAATTAATTTCTCTTTAAAAAAGAACTAGATTTGGGGATATTGAGCTTAATATTTAAATTTAGATAAAGATCCTGTTATCCTCCATTACTATAAAATTTTAGATATAATTCATATAACCAACTTGAATTAGTAATCTCTTCTAAAAGATTATTTGTAGTTTATAAAATTGATATTTCATGTTAAAATTCACTACTTCAACATTTTTAAGCAAATGTAATTAAAAAGCCAAAACTAGAGGTGAGGGTGTAGCTCAATGGTAAAGCACTTTTAAGGCCCTGGGATTGATCCCAGCACCAGTATTCCAAAAAAGAAAAAGAAAGAGCCACAGAAAAGGAATAAATGTTTACTGTTATATTTCGTTACAATTTCAGATTTTAGTTTCAAATTCCAAAATATTCCTTTTTATAACAAATCATATTTAAAATAGTATATGGGAAGTTGCATACACAAATATATATTATCAGCATAACAGTTTATAAGACTTATTTTTCATATCAGAATTATTTGGACTTAAAATTATTTTTGTATAATTCTTTTCTTTACAGACCCAAAGCCAATTTGTAAGCAACTCAATACATCATTTTTATCTCTAAAAAAGGTAAAACAAACCAGAATCTTGAAAGAAGTATCCTTTATTGTAACAGAATTATACTATTTATTCCAGATGCTACCCTCATATCATATCTTGAGTCATTAATTTACAAAAGAATCTCTCAAACTGATTATACCTTTTTGCTACTTGATCTATTGGCACTGAATTACTATATAGTTTTTATTTGATATTATATGTTTTATAAGGTAAGCAACACTAAGAAAGAATCGAGGGAATACTGTTATACTTTGCCCACATGTTTTTACAATGGATTTATTCTGCTGAAAGGGCTTACATTGCAGAGCCTCTTTTGCAATTTAAACAATTTTTACACTGTATCTTTTGGGGGGGGGTACTAGTGGTTGAACCCAGGGCCTCACGCTTGCATGCTGTGCAAGTGTTGGACAACTGAGCTGCCACTTCCAGCCCATTTTTTTACTTTTTGAGACAGGGTGTGGCTAAATTACGCAGACTGCCTCTGGTCTAGAACTTGCGATCCTCCTGCCTTTACCTCCCGAGCCGCTGGGATTACAGGCGCGCACCACGGCACGGCGCCAGGCTACACTGTATCTTTTCATCTTTGAAAAATACTTTTGTAGAGTACATTTTCTCTTCAAGCTGATGATTGACCTCTGGTCTCTAATAAAGCATTGAAATGTTACATTTTCTTTTGTATATTTTGTTAAGTGCCGTCAACTCCAGTCAGACGCATAGCGACCCTTATATGGTTTTCAATGGCTGTTTTTCCGGATTGCCTCAGGAGTGGATTGCCACATCCTTCTCCTATTTGCATATTTTATCATTTATTAATTCAAATGCAAATCCCTTTCCTAATTTCTATTTTTTCTTGATTAGGTTTTTAAAGTTTTTATTTTATTTATTTATTTAGTATTACTGGGGTGTTGAACCCAGACCTTGCACATACTTTGCATGTGCTCTACCACTGAGCTGTGCCTCCAGCTCCATTTTTATTTTTTATCTTGAGACACGGTCTTGCTAAATTACACAGGCTGCCTCTGGCCTCAAACTTGTGATCCTCCTGCCTGCACCTACTGAGTCTCTGGGATTACAGGCATAGGTCAGCATGCCAGATTAAAGCTTTTATTTAATTGATACATAACAATTGTCCTTGTATAGTTTCCTTATGTAATAAACATTTAGTTTCAAATTTCCCCTGTATGAAGTTTTTTTAACTCAAGCTATGAAGCATAGTTGTTTGTTTGCTGTTGCATTCCAGAATATGTAATAATTTACTAGTCCAAATACATCAACCTCCAATCATAAATCAATCCCTTGGTTGCAAGGAATAAGAGCTTTTAGGTTAACTTAATATCTGAAGTATAGGAAGCTTTTCTTAGTACCTATGTGTCTACGTCCCATCCATGAATGGTTACTTTCCTATTGTTATGTGCCCACAAGTCAGGTCCAACTCATGGCAATCCTTATCGGGTTTCAGTGGTTAATTATTTTTGAGATTGTTTCCAGATTGTTCCATTTTTGTGATGCTGGGGATCGAACCCAGGGCCTCAGAAAGTACACAGCAGCATTCTACCAACTGAGTTAAACCCCAGCCCTAGTGGTTACTAATGGTATAGAATTTCCACTACACAAAGGATACAATTTCTAACATAAACAATAACAACTCACTTTTTCTCATTTAAAAATCTTAAGACTATGTCTTATAATTAAAACTATAGAGGAGGTGTCCACAAATAAAATTATTATCTAAGTAGCAAGCCCAGAAAAATCAAGCTAAAACTGTGTTAAGAATGTCAAGTTGAGTGTGGTGGAGCACACCTGTAATCCCAGAGACTCAGAGGCAGAGGCAGGAGGATTGCAAGTTTGAGACTTGAGGTAGCTTGAGTAATTTAGCAAAACCCTGTCTCAAAATAAAAAGTAAAAGATGCTCTGAGGGTGCAGCCCAGTAGTAGAGCACTTGCAAAGTATGTGTGAGGCCCTATGTTCAATACTGAGTACCCCCCCCCAAAAAAAAAGAGGAAGAGGAAGAAGAAGAAGAGGAGGAAGAGGGGGAAATGGAGGAGGAGGTGAAGGAGGAGGAGGAGGAGGTGGATGAGGAGAAAGAAAGGTCATGTACTAGGCATTTCTGTTTTAGTGCTTAAATGAAGCACCACACAAGAAATTAAATCATACCAGTGTATTGATTCCCTGCCGGCCAAGTGAAGAATGGCACTAGCTAGTTAATAGTCATCACTATTTTCTGTTCTGCCAGTTTTCCTAACGAAGAATTACTAAGAAATCCAAACTTGAAAGGCATAGTTTAAAGTGGCTCAATAGAGAAAAGGAGGGGAGGGCAGCTGAACATTTTTATGTCTTTTAGGATTCTATTCTCCATTATTAAATCCAGTTAAGGCATCTTCATGTAATTGTGCTAATGAAACTTGGCACAAAGGAAAAGAAAATTCTATAAAAATCAAATAGAATAGATCTGCTTAAATAGGTAACTCACTTCTACTTTTCTATGATGATTGGTTATTTTCTACTGCATTGTATAGAACTGTGCAATTTTAAAAATATTTAAGTTTTGTTTTCTTTTGTTCTGGTTTTGAAACAGGGTCTCTCTATGTAGCCCAGGCTAAGCTCAAACTCACAATCCTCTTACCTCAGCCTCCCAAGTGCTGGAGTTCCTGGTGTGTGCTCCCACACCTAGTTTAAGTATTTATTTAGATTAAAGCTAGGTGCAGTGGCGCACACCTGTAATCCCAGTGAATCCAGAGGCTGAGGCAGGAGGACCTCAAGTTTGAGGCCAGAGGCAGCCATTGTAACTTAGTGAGACACTGTCTCAAAAATGAAAAGTAAAAAATGAGCTGTGGGTGCAGCTTAGCAGTAGAACCCTTGCAAAATGTGTGTGGGAGGCCCTGGGTTCACCCCCCCCCAAAAAAATTATTTAGACTAAATTATCTTCAAAGTTAGAAATTTAATAGAACCAAGGTTATAGATTTCTTCAGGTGTTTTTTGCACATTTTCAAACTCATTCAAAATTTCAACTAAATTCTTAAAGTATTCCTTTTTTTTTTTTTCTTAATGATTGGTTGGTTGGTTGGTTGGAGAGGGCTGGCCTGTACTGACAAATTTCAAAATATGCACATCATTAACAAAGAAAACACATACCATAGTTTTCTGTTTTCTTTTTATGAAATCTAGTCAGGTGCATTATTTAAACTCATAAGGTCAGCTTGTACAGGCTCTCTAAAGAGCCAGTTGTTAAATTTTCAGGTTGTTTGTAAAACAGGTTGTTAAAAATGTTAGATTGATATCAGCCTTGGTGCAAATATTTATACCTTGATAATTGGTGAACACTGCAACTCAGGGCTGTTTTTCCCTTGGAGAGCTGACTGTTAAACATTAGCATTCCCTTGTGTATTAATCCTACACAGATTAATAATGAAGGAAATAAAAATGTACATTACCTATTTAGCCTATTTTGTGCTGCTATAACAAAATACCACAGAGCAAGTAATTTATAATGAGCAAAAATTTATGTTTTCACAATTCTGGAGGCTGAGAAAACCAAGATCCAGGGGCCAACATCTGCTAAGGGGCTTGATGCTGCATTGACCCGTGGAGAAAAGCACAATGGTAAGAACCATGAGAGAACAAGAAGCCAAATTTGTTTTTATAATAAACCCACTCCCACAATAACATTCATGGAAACAGAGCGCTCATGACTAATCACCTCTTGAAGATTCCTCTTAGATCCTCCCTTCAACACTGCTGCATTGGGGATTAAGTTTCCAACATAAGAATTTTGAGGCACACATTGAAACCACAGCAATCTGCCCTTGGCCCCCAACTTCGTGTCCTTCTCAGGTGCAAAATACATTCATTCTATTCCAATAGCCCTTCAAATCTGAACTCATTCCAGCATCAGTTCCAAAGTCCATTGTTTGTTAGGTTCGGTCAAGTCAGGTCCGACCCTATGTAGAGCAAAACAAAACACTCCTTGATTCTGTGCCAGGCACATGATATTATGCTTAGGCCCACCAAAATCCATAATCTCATCTCAATCAGATATGAGGTCCATGGTGTGATTTAACTTGAGGCAAATTCTTCTCCACCTGTGAGCCTGTGAAATTAAAACAAGTTATATGCTTCTAAAATAAAATAGTGGGCAGGCATAAGATAGGCATTCCCTTTCCAAAACGAAGGAATAGGCAAGAAGAAAGGAATAACAAGCCCAAAGCAAGTCTAAAACCCAACAGGGAAAACAATAATGAAACTTAAAACTAGAGAATAATTTCCTTTGACTCCATGCCCCACATCCTGGGCACATGGATGAGAAGTTGGGCTGCCAAGAACTCAGGCAGCCCCACCCTATGTTTTTTTGGGCTCAACCTGTCCAGCAATTCTCATGGGTTAGTGTCTCCTACCTGGAGATTTCCCAGGGTGGAGTCTCACGCTGGTGGCCCAACAGTTCTGGCCTCTCAGGGGTTGCCCCACTCCCATAGCTCCAGTGGGTCTTGCCATTCTAGGGGTTTCAGCAGTGGCTCCGCCTCTGTGACAAGTCTCTACTTGGGCCCCTAGGCTGTCTGTCGCATCCTTTGACACGTAGGTAGATGTCATCATGGCCCCATAGTCCTCAAATTCTGCAGATGTGTAGAGACAGCACCACGTGGACACTGCTAACACTATTGCTTGGGTCCTTCAGAGTGGTGGCCCAAACTGCACCCAGGGTTGCATGGGCCAAAACTGGGGCAGCCACAGGAGCATTGTGCTAGAATGCAGGGAATAGTGTCGTAAGGCATCCCTGGGCAGCCTGCCCATGGAGAGTTCCCCAGGCTCATTCCCCAAACCATTCTGCTCCCCTTGAGCTCTGGGGCTGTAATAGGAGGGTAGAATGGAAGATCTCTGAAATTCCTTTGGAATCATTCTCTCACTGTCTTGATGAATAGAACCTAGCTTTCTTCTATACATGTTAATCTCCAGCAAATGATCACATGGCCATACACTTGTATTCTCTCTTAAACATGCCTTTTTTATTCTTTACATGGTACTATGGTTTGAATGACCCACCAAAACTCATGTTAAAATTTATTCCCCAAAATGAGGTATTAAAAGCATAGAAATTTAATTTAACTATCATATTTGGAGTCTGCAGCCATAGCACTCTAGCATCCAATCCTGCCTGATCTCAAAAGGTAAGCAGGGTTGGCTTGGTTAAGTCCTTGGATGGGAGACTGCCTGGGAGTACCAGGTGCTACAGGCTAGGGAAAAGGAACTGGCAGTCCACCCTCAAAACAATGGGCCATTGAATACCCCATCAATAGCAGAGAAGCACTGACAATAAGGCCAGACATGGCATAGTACCCGGGAGTGTTTCATTCTATTGTACACAGGGTCACCATGAGTCAGACCCAACTCAATAGCACTTAACAACAACAACAACAACACAATCATATTTGGAGGTGGGACCTTTGGGAAGTAATTAGGATTAAGTGATGGTATAAGCATTGACTCTACCAATGATTGCATTTGCTGTTATTATGTGTCATCCAGCTGGGTCCAACTCACAGTGACCCTATGCACAACAGATCAAAACACTTCTCTGCTATTGATAGGGTTTTCCATGGCTGATTGTTTCTGGAGTGGTCTGCCAGATCCTTCTCCCTTGATTGCATTAGTGCCTTTGTAAGAAGAGAAAGAGAATACAAATAAACAAGCTTGTTCTGTCTTGCTATTTGATGCACTGCATGGCCTTGGGACTCTGCAGAGAGTCTCAACCAGCGAAAAGGACCTCACCAGATGTGGCCAATCAACCTTTAACTTCCCAGCCATCGGAACTGGGAGACAAATAAACATTTATTCAGTTATAGCAAAAGAAAACAAACTAAGACATTTGGCCAGGCTAATAGTTTTCCAAATATTTCTGCTCTGCTTCCCTTTTAATTATAAATGCCATATTTTAGGAGGGAGATGTTGAGGATGGAACCCAGAGTATTGCACATGCCAGGCAATCACGCTATTACTGAGCTACATCCCCAGTCCCTCTACTTTTTTTTTTTCTTTCTTTCTTTCTTTAAAGACAGGCTCTTGCTATGTGGTTCAGGCTCACCTTGAATTTACAATCCTCCTGCCTCTACCTCCCAACTCCTGGGATTACAGGCATGTGCCACCATGTCCAGCTTTATAAATGCCATCTTTAAATCATTTCTCTCTTTTCTCATTTTACTGAGTGTAGTTAAAAATGGTCATGCAGTTGCTTAATATTTTGCTGCTTAGAGATCCCTTCTGCCAGATATCCTAATTAATTATTCTTGAGTTCTGCTATCTATAAAGTCCTAGGACATGGACATACAAGGTGTGATTGAAAAATACGATGGAGCCCGGTGCGGTGGCACACGCCTGTAATCCCAGGAACCTGGGAGGTGGAGGTAGGAGTATCACAAGTTCAAGACCAGAGGCAGTCTGCATAATTTAGCGAGACCCTGTCTCAAAAAGTAAAGAATGAGCTGAAGGTGCAGCTCAGTGGTACGGCACTTGCAAAACATGCACATGTGAGGCCCTGGGGTCAACCACCAGTACCACAAAAAAATATAATGAATGTTTAAATAAAAACATTTATTCTAGTAAAAGACACATTGCCATTAATCCCCCTCAAAATTCTCCTACTGGCTTCAAACATACTTATCCCATCATTCTTTCTATTTTCTTTTTTTTTCCCGGTACTCAGCGGTTGCACCCAGGGCCTCACACTTGCACGCTCTGCAAGTGCTGGACCACTGAGCTGCATCCTCAGCCCATTTTTTTTTTTTTTTTTTTTAACTTTTTGAAACAGGGTCTCGCTAAGTTTCACAGACTGCCTCTGGTCTCGAATTTTTGATCCTCCTGCCTCTGCCTCCCTTTGGGATTACAGGCATGCACCATCCCTCCCCCCACCACCCGGTGCATTCTTTCTACTTTCTAAAGCAGTTCTAGAAGTCCTCCTTCATGTCTTTAGTTTCATCCTCCATCATGAAAATGCTCTGGGTCACACATACTTCTAGTACAGCAATTTCTATCAAATAAAAGCACTATGGTATGTTTTCATCCACCTTATTCATTGGATCTGGCACTGTGTGACTTCTGGCTCTTCCCCAAAGTCAAAATGGCCATGAAAGGTAAATGTTCTGAATCAATTCAGGACACTGAAGCAGCCAGGACAGTGCAACTGAAGGAAGACACTCTCAAAAAAGGACTTCCAGAACTGCTTCAGAAAGTGACAGGAATGATGGGATAAATGTGTTCAAGCCAAGGGGAGTATTTTGAAGGGCTTCACTGGCAATCTGTCTTTTACTGTAATAAATTTTTTATTTAAACTTTCACCATATTGTTTGATTACACCTCATACTTCCATCATAGTCTTTGCAACTCTATAACAAGTATGGACTCCAGTTTTCAATATCTTGCTCTCAGTTCAATCTGAGACCATATCAGAATGGCCTGTACTGTATATCTTTCTATCAGCGTTCTGATTATAGCCGCTTAAGCACCCGTAACCTTAAGAAGTTCCAGACTTTTTTCTATTGTTTTCTTCTTCTGAGACCTCAACAGAGTTACCCTTCATACTTTATTCATAGCAATTTACATTTTTCTAGTCTGCTCCTCCAAATTCTTCCAGCCTATAGTTCCAAGCTACTCCCAGTTTCATGTGTTTGTTATAGCAACAGCCACAGTTTTCTCTCTTAAGTCCTTTGTGCTGCTATAAAAGAATGCCTAAGACTGGGTAAATTATGAACAGAAACTTATGGCATAAGGGCAGAACAAGAGAGAATAGGAAAGGGCCAAACTCACTTTTATAACCAACCCACTCTCCTGATAACAAACTCATTCCTGTGTTAATCACATTAATCTACTCCTAAGGGCAAAGTCTTCATGACTTTTAAGTAGGACCTCTTAAAAGTCCCACTTCTCAACATTATTGAATTGGGGATTAAGTTTCCAACACAAGAACTTTGTAGGACACATTCAAACTATAGCAGCTACTAAGCTAGAATAATTCCAAAATAGAATGCTAGGTTTTTAATTTTATTGAGTCCATTCAGATGTGTCTGGTGTATTTAGGTTATAATAGGACTATAAGCTTTTTTCATGTTTTATGTAACAGAACCATAACCATTATGGTAACCTAACATTTGTAACTATGTGTCGTTTGATATTTACTATAACATGCTATTGCTTTAATTAAAAAATTATAAGTTAACAATTTCTTATCCTTTGTGTCAGTTTATACCATTTATGTAAGTGCTTGATAATTTCTTAACTGACAATAAAGATGATTTAAATAACCTATAATGAAAACTCCCTCCAGGCTAGTTTTTTTCATCCTTGTCCAAATATGCTCAAGATCAAACCAAGGGCATTGCACATTCCAGGCAAGCACTTCACTACTGAGCTGTATATCCAGCTCAGGTTAACTAAGATTATAATGCTTATTTTAAAAACAAAAATAGCTCAGGTTTTAGATGTTTTAAGTTCATCAGAAGTAAAATGATCTATTGTTTTCTAAGTTCATTTCAGTGACTACTAAAACAATAGAGTTGTTTTTGCAGTACTGGGAGTTTGAACGCAGGGCCCCTCGCATGCTAGGCAAGTGCTCTACCACTGAGCAGCAGCCCCAGTCCCTTGCCTATTTTTTATTTTGAGATGAGATCTCACTAAATTGTGTAGGCTGCCTCTGGCCTGGAACTCACGATCCTCCTGCTGCACCCTCCCAAGACACTGGGATTACAGGCATAGGCCATCACACCCAGCTAGAAAGAACCCTATTGTTTGTAGGTGCTGGTGTGTTGTTGTTTTTGTGTTGTTGTTTTAAACTCTACAGTGTATTTTGATTATACATTAAAATCACACTCATTTCTCTGTGGCGTTTTTCAAAAAACAATAAACACAAATACATGCAACTCACACTCTTATCATCCCCTGTGTCTCTCAGGAAAGACTCAAAAAATGAGTCATGCACTTCAAGCTAGCCTGGAGAGGTTCTGTTTAGAATTAATAAACAGTAAGTCAAACCATTTCACACTCAGCCGTGGGTGAGACAGGAAACTGCCCGGTGTTTAAGTTGAAGGATCAAAAGATCAGACTCCTAATTAATGTTTTTGGGCACTAGATTATGCCAACAGGTAATTGAGCTTTTACTTATCCCTCTAATAAGTAACCTGCCTTTCCTATACCTCTTGTGAGTGGGGCTAGGAATAACAACCACCTGCCAATCCTGGAAGTTTCCAGTGTTCTGGCATCATTGGAATTTGCTCAACCTGCTTCAAAGTGACACACTACTTGTTCACAATTTACCTCATCCTACCTACTACCCAATAAATGCTATTGAATATTCAAGGAAGGACTACATTACTTTAGGATTAAATCCTGAAGAGAAAATACATCCCCAGCTCAGTCTGCTAGAGCTTCACCTGACCACTCCGGAGTTGACTGAAGAAGCCATGTCTCTTTATCCAAGCTGCTCTCCATCTCAGCAGAATTGGTAGCAACGAATTTCTTCACAGGCAAGCATGAAATCTGAGGAAAAAGTACCTGTTTGTTCCCTTTTGTTAGTGTTCTATTTCTGGCTAGTTGTGTCCAGAGGAAAGAAAGCCCACAAATTACATAACTATACCACAGTTTATGCAGTGCACTTGATTTCGTTCACAAAAACAACCTGGCCACTACCACAAACCCATGTCCTAAAAAATAGTGCCTGGCATTTTTCTTTCGACACTGTGTGGCACAGGCCAGCCTGGAACTCAGGATCATCCCACCTCAGCCTCTAGAATGCTGGGATTACAGGCATGTGTCATCACATCTGGCTAAAATGGCAGGGTTTCTTTTTCTTTTTTCTTTTTTTTGGATTTTTATTTTTTGTTTTTCACTACTGAGGGGTAGAACACAAGGCCTCCTTCATTCTAGGCAAGTGCTCTATCATTGAGCTGCACCCCAAACCCCCCTTTTAATTTTTATTTTGAGACAGGGTCTTACTAAATTGAGCAGGCTCTCTCTGGCCCTCCACTCATGATTCTCCTGCTTCAGCCTCCCAAGTCACTGGGATAACAGGCAGGTGCAACTGCTCCTAACTAAGATGGCATTTTTAATAAAAAGAGGCATTCTAGAATTGTGACTTTTGTATTTTCCCTAGAATACCAACATTCAAGAATCTTCACAACATGCTCTTTATCTGGCCCCCTGTCTGCCTGAGATTCCGTGCCATTGGTCCTAGCCTGCAGGTATTCCCAACTACTCATAGTTCTGTGATGTTCCTGGCTGCTCTCATGCCTCTGAGCTTGGATTCCTCCCACCTGTTTAAATCTCACAGTTCTTGAGGATTCATCTCTCTTGACTTTGTATTTGGTACCCTTCCAAATGTTCTTACTGCCCTTGGTGCTAACCTCCTCTACCAAAGCAGATAACAATCCAAATAGTCCTTTTACTTGTCTAGTACATATATATATATATATATATATATATATATATATATATACACACACACACATATACATACATACATACATATACATACATACATATATACACATACATACATACATATATACATACACATACATATATACACATACATATACATACATATACATATGTATATATGTATATGTGTGTGTGTGTGTCTGTATGTGTGTATATATATATATTTTTAAACAGGAGAAGGACGTGATTATCCACTCCCAAAACAATGCCAAAAAAATCAACCATTGCAAACTCTATGAGGAACCCAAATATGCATATGAGTTTTAGTATATATTAATCCAAAGTTTCCATAAATCTCATAAGTTAATAAAAGTATAACCAAAAGTGATGTAAAAGTGTAATAATTGCATAATGGAAAAAGCAAGTGCTGTATTACTCTGTACCCCACCAACATTTACCAATAAAGGGGAAAAAACTATGGTTGCTATGATTCGGACTTGACTTGAGGGCACTCTAACAACAATATTTTTTGAGGTCAGGACATTTTCTGACACAGAGTAGGCACTCAATTAATATTCAATGAATGAACATCAAATATTCTCAAATAATAAATCAAAATTTACTTTCCATGTATTTTTGAGGTTGAATATAGACATAGGGCAGCAACAACATATACATGTTATTGTTGTTAGGTGCTGTCGAGTTGTGTCCAACTCATAATTGACCCTCATAGGGTTTTCAATGGCTGATTGTCTCAGGATTGCCTCAAGAGTGGATTGCCACATCCTTCTCCCATTTTTGCGGTGCTGGGAGTCAAACCCTGGACCTCAGAGACTGCAGAGGTGTGCTCTTTCAACTGAGCTAAATCCCAGCCCCAACATAGACATAGGGAAGTTATATTTCTGCAACTGATTTTTAGATTATTTTACTTCAAATACCTATTATCTCACTCTTATTTGCTTTCAAATTATAAGCAAGTTAGAATTAAAGTATTAGAAAGAAATCCTAGAATGAAAATTATTTATGAAATAATGTTCCTAATTGCACTTTTTTGCAAGATAGGGAAAAATTGTTGTTGTTGTTAGGTGCCGTCGAGTCAGTATCTGAGTCATAGTGACCCTCATAGGGTTTTCGATGGCAGACTGTTTCAGGATTGCCTTGGGAGTGGATTGCCAGGTCCTTCTCCCATTTTTGCGGTGCTGGGAATTAAACTCGGGACCTCAGAGACTGCAGCCCAGCGCTCTACCAACTGAGCTAAATCCCAGTCCAGGGAAAAATAGGAAGAGTTTATTAGTTTAGGGTTTTTTTGTCATGCACAGAAATGTTTTGCAGATTTGTTTTTTCCCATTAGGTAGGCCAGGCTGGCCTTGAACTAGTGATTGTCCTGTTTTATCTTCCTGAGTGTTGATATTGCAAGCATGTGCCACAATTCCTAACTTGAATTTTTGAAATGAATAAATGCCCTCAAACTTGAAATTCTTTAAAAATTTTCACATAAAAACCAGATCCATTAATTACCATTTTAAATTTTGTTCAGAAATACAGATTAAATGAAATACTTTAAAAGTTAATAAATCCTCAATAAACCCAGCATTTAGGAGGGTGAGCCAGAAGATCCCAAGCTGGAGACCAGCCTGGGCTGTATGATACTTTGTCTCAAAAAGCAAAACAAAACAAAATAAATGGAATTCAGGAAGCCCAAAACAACTATGACTTCAACATTCCTGACAAAGGAGATCAACATAGGTGAGTTTGTGGCATATGGAAGAGTAAACAATCTACAAAAGGCAGAAAACTTAAGGTTGACTTCTTTTAAAGTATGGAGAAAGCTAATTGAACTATAACTTCCAAACTTGTAACCTAAAATGTTATCATTTTCTTTCCGACATGTTCTTTTCTTTTCTTTTCTTTTTTCTTTTTTTTCTTTTTTTTTTTTCTATGAGACAGTGTCTCATGCTATGTAGCCCAGGCTGGACTCAAATTCTCTATCCTCCTGCTTCAACCTCCCTAATACTGGGAATACAAGTCTGTGCCACCAAGCCCAGCACATGTTGTCTTTTTCTAGTCTTGCTTTCCTAAAGAATTATACTTGCACATACATAATATAATATGATTAATCAAAATAATCCATTTTAATGTATTCCAATACACAAGATAATTTGACAAGGCTTAAATAGACTACTGGGGCTGGGGTTTAGCTCAGTTAGTAGAACGCTGCTCTGTATTTTCTGAAGACCCAGGTTTGATCCCCAGCACCCTAAAAATGGGAGAAGGATGTGGCACTCCACTCCTGAAAACAATCCTGAAACAGCCATTGAAAACTCTATGAGGGTCTCTGAAGTGGAAAAGTTATAAAATTATGAAGTACAGATTTTAGAGTACAAGACCTCTTGTTTAAAACCACACTATCAGAGCTGAGCATGGTGGAGCATGCCTGTAATCCCAGCAACTCGGGAGGCAGAGGCAGGAAGATCGCAAGTTCGAGACAGAGGCAGTCTGTGTAATTTAGCAAGACCCTGTCTCAAAAACTAAAAAAATGGGCTAGGCATGCAGCTCAGTGGTCCAGCACTTAACAAAGCATGCAAGCTCGAGGCCCAGTACCGCCCCCCACTAAAAAAATCAAAAACAGTATCAGACTTTTAATACTACAAATCTTGCTTTTAAATGAGTTGGGATGGTATTCATGATTTTCATCTTTTACCACCATGAAAATATAGGAGTGGAAATACTTGATCTTACAGCATTGTGTTTATTTTCTAACAAGTTAATATATTGGTATTTCCCTACTGAGATAACATCTTTAAAAGTTTAGATCAGGTCAGTCACAAGGCATAATACAATTTTTGAGGATTAGTTGGTCCTGAAGTGTCCACAGGACCATGTGAAAACCTACATAATCTGCTTTATTTTGAGCAAATTGTTTGTTTTTCTTCACTTTAAATTCCCTGAAGAAAAATAGACTTTTAAGCTCACCAGAAATGATAATGCATCTTGAATAATGATGAAATTATTCCTTATTATAACAAAATGTGTTCAGATTTTGTGAAAACTATGTTGTTAGGTGCCGTTGAGTCACATCCAACTCATAGCCATCCTGTGTACAACAGATGAAACACTCCTCAATGCTGTGCCATGTCCAACACTGCATCAATACTTCTTTGCTATTCATAAAGTTTTCAGTGGTGCATTGTTTCAGGAGTGAGTTGCCAGGCCCTTCTCCCAAACCTGCAGCACCTGGTATTCCCAGGTGGAATCCCATCCAATGACTAACCAAGCTGACCCTGCTTAGCTTCTGAGATCAGGCAGGAATCCGATGCTAGGGTGCTATGGCTACAGACAGTGAAAACCCTGCAACTATCTAAATACTAAAGGTTTGCCAAGTGTGGTGGCATAAGCCTTTAATCTCAGCAACTCAGGAAGCAGAGGCTAGAGGATCACAAGTTTGAGGCCAGAGGCAGCCTGTATAACTTAGTGAGGCCTTGTCTCAAATCATAAAGTAAAAAATGGGCTAGAGGTATGGCTCACTGATTGAGAGCTTGCAAAAACAAAAACAAAAAAATGGTTAATACATTAATAAACAAATATTAAAGATTTAAAAGGGATTTTTACGCCATTTTTAATTCAGAAAAGTTCTACCAAATGAATTTAACTAAATATGGATATACTGTACACAAGTCTGATACAGCTTTCAAAAATTTGAATGTAAAATAACCATGTTGGCATTGCAGATTAGGAAAGCTATAATCTCTTTAACAAACAGTGTTATGTCAACAGTATATTCTTATGGAAAAAATGAATCTTCACCACTACCTGTATGATACACAAAATTCAATTCCAAGTGGATTTTATATCAAGCTATGAAAATGTATTGTTCCATAGTTAATACAGTGAAGCTTCTAGAACATACCACATGAGAACATCTTCATGACCTTGGTGTAGGCAGAGTTTTAAAACAGCATACAAAGCTGGGTGCAGTGCTGTATGCCTGTAATACCAGTAATTCTGGAGGCAGAGGCAGGAAGATCACAAGTTTGAAGTCAGAGGCAGCCTGCACAACTTAGTGAGATTCTGTCTCAAAATGAAAGGTTAAAAATGAACCAAGGGCTCAGCTCAGTGGTAGAGTGCTGGAAAGGCATGTTTGAGCCTGAAGTTCAACCCCACGGAATGGCAAAATCAAACAAACAAACAAAACAGCGTACAAAAAGCATTTATTATAAAGGAAAAAAATAGATAAAGTAGATTAAATTAAAATTATAAAAAAGTGCTTTTAAGAGAATGAAAAGACAAGCCCATAATGGGACAATATATTAGCAATACATATACCCAACAAAGGGGCTGGGATTTAGCTCAGTGGGTAGAGCGCTGCGCTGCAGTCTCTGAGGTCCCGAGTTCAATTCCCAGCACCGCAAAAGTGGGAGAAGGGCCTGGCAATCCACTCCCAAGACAATCCCGAAACAGCCATTGAAAACCCCATGAGGGTCGCTATGAGTCAGATACTGACTCAATGGCACCTAACAACAACAACAACAACATACCCAACAAAGGACTCATATCTAGAATATATAAAGAACTCCTACAAAATAATAAGGTAGATTACACAATGGAAAATTGGGAAAATACATGAAATAGTACTTACATGAGAAAATATTCAAATAACCAACAAGCATATTAAAAAGGACTTAATCTTAGTATATAACAGAGAGATGCACATTAAAACTCTAAGAAATATATTACATACCTATCAGAATGGCAAAAATTTAAAAGATGGACAGTAACAAGTGTTACTGAATATGTGAAACAATGGAAATTCTCATACACTTCTGGTGGAAGTGTGAATTGATACAACTTTGAAGAACTATTGGGCAATACTATATACTATATGAGCCCAAAATTTTACACAAAAGCAGTATTTTCATATTTGCACTAAAAGGCATGTACAAGTAGGTTCATAGCAAGAATTACTCATAACAGCTCAATACTGGAAGTATCCCAAAATTTCTTCAATAGAAGAATGGATAAATAATTGTATTTCATGTAATACATATGTTAACCACAAGGAAGAAGAATAAAATATACCTACAAGCCAAAAATAAAAACATACTGAAAGAAGTCAAACATAAAGATTACGTAACAAAGAAGTGATGGTGCATACCTAGAAACCCAGCACTCAGGAGACTGAGGCAGGAGAATCACAAGTTTGAGAAACCATCCTAGGCTACATAGTGAGACTCTGTCTCAAAGAGAAAGAGAGAGAGAGAGAGGAAAAAGAAAAAAAGAAAAGAGACAATGACTATATAACACATAATTACATTTATAAAATTTCTAGAAAACCTAAATTGTGATGTTAAAAGTCAAGATTATATTTATCTCTAGGGAGAGAGTGAGGATAATGATTAGGAGGAAGCACAAGAGAGCCTTCTGGGATGCTGGCAATGTTCTTTCATTTTATCTGAGTGGGGCTTATACAGATGTCTCGCTTTGGGATTGTACTTCAAACTGGCAGTATTTTACAATTCTTAGGTTGTGCTTCAATGTTTAAGAAATGTTTTGAGAAAGATCTGATCTCTTCAGGGCACTTATTTACCTTGTAAAATGACTTTGGTTCCCAAAAGTAATGTTGGATCATATACAGTGTCATTCAATGCTCATAGAAATTTTCAGAACTATTTCCACTGAATAACATAAGTTGCTCCTATGCAAAACAGTTAAACATAAGTTTAATCATTGTGTTAGTTTTGACTGCCATCTAATGGCGAGAATGCTACAGTGTACAGAAGTAAAAAGACTAGCTACAATTTGTAAGATTGCTTTTCTATTTATTATCTTCAAGCAGTGTAAATATTATGACATCCATTCATTGATGTTAAATCTGAAGTGAAACAATTTTCCATTTCTTTGTGTAAGTTCATGACTCTATTTTAGTTTTTATTCTTCTTCTTGACCACTTTACACACCTTTCAGATTGTTGTTGATAGGTGTTGTGGAGTCGAGTTCAACTCACAGTGATCCTATGCACAACACTCCCCGACACCATGCCATGCCCAGCACCATTGTCAGGACTTCTCTGCTATTCATAGGATTTTCAATGGCTGATTGATTTTTGGGAGTGGGTTGCCAAGTCCTTCTCCCAAGCCTACAGCACCTAGTGTTTCCATGCAGTCTCCCATCCAAGTTCTAACCAGGCCCGACCCTGCTTAGCTTCTGAGATCTGACAGGATGGGATGCCACAGTGATATAGCTGCAGGCCTTTCAGATTACAGCCCACTTAATACAGCAAATATCAGGCTGCAACAACAATGAATATAGTTCCCTTACTATGAATGTTGGAAAGAAAAAAATAGACAATGTGTAATTCAATTCCTTGAATATAAGCAGTGTTCAGTACAAAGTACTGGATTAGTGTGCTGTTTAAAGCATCTTCTTTGGACTCCAGTTTTTCAGTGGGATTTTGGAAGCAAGAGTCTATGTAGCATGTTGATATAGTCTGACATAGATGATGAAAGTGATGTGATGAAAGTGATGAAATTGTGATGAATGTGATGAAAGTGATGAAATTGTGATGATATAGTCTGACATGCATTGTGATGAAACTTACAACCAAAAGAAAAAAAGTAGAAAATTCTTAAGTGAGAATAACTGCTTTTTTTTTTTTTTTTCGGTATTGGGGGTCGAACCCAGGGCCTCGCGCCTGCTTGCTCTGCAAGTGCTGGACCACTGAGCTGCACCCCCAGCCCGTTTTTTTACTTTTTTGAGACAAGGTCTAGCTAAATTTCCCAGACAGACTTTGGTCTCAAACTTGCGATTCTCCTGCTTCTGCCTCCCGAGCCGCTGGGATTACAGACATGCACCACTGCGCCCAGCTAAAATAACTACTTTTTAGTTCCAAGTCTTAAATATATATATGGGCTGGGATTTAGCTCAGTTTGTAGAGCACTGCGCCGCAGTCTCTGAGGTCCCGAGTTCGATTCCCAGCACCGCAAAAATGGGAGAAGGACCTGGCAATCCACTCCCAAGACAATGCGGACACTGTCAGCCATTGAAAACCCTATGAGGGTCGCTATGAGTTGGATACCGACTCGACAGCACACAACAACTCTCTCTCTCTCTCTCTCTCTTTCTCTCTCTCTCTCTCTCTCTCTCTCTCTCTCTCTGTGTGTGTGTGTGTGTGTGTGTATACTTTTTTTTTTTTGGCGGTACTGGGGGTTGAACCAAGGGCCTCGCGCCTGCATGCTCTGCAAGTGCTGCACCACTGAGTTGCATCTCCAGCCCATTTTTTTCACTTTTTGAGACAGGGTCTCCCTAAATTTCGCAGATTGCCTCTGGTCTCGAACTTGCGACCCTCCCGCCTCTGCCTCTCAGGCCGCTGGGATTACAGGCGTGCGCCACCACGTCCGGCTACTATATATTTTTTTTAAGCAAAGAGGAATATCCCTAGACAGAAGCCTCTCAAAGAATCTTTCAGTCAGCTAGCAACTTTTTTGGAGATTTTCAGCAACCTTTATGGGGAAAAAAAATGGAGAGAAAGCAAGAAAAAAAGTTTTGGTTATATTTCTTCTTGCACCCTGGCCCCCACCAGATCCAGCTTGCTTATCAAATAATCAAAATGAACATAGTTCCATTCTCAAGCAAAATGCCCCAGCAGGAAGCGGACCCCCCAAAAAACAAACAAACAAAAAATCAAAGCAAAAACAAAATAATAACCAAGAATCAAACATGTTAACAATGATCATCTGTTTCTTTGATGTGAGAGAGATCACACACTTGGAATTTGTTCCTCTGAATCAAATTATCAACCAAGTTTTTACTATCTGAAAGTTTTGAGGATATTGTGGAAGAAACTTTCCAAGTTGTGGAAAACAGCATGACAATGCACCTGCCCACACAGTGCTGAGTGTTCAGAGGGTTTTGTTGTTGTTGTGAAGCTAAGGGTCTGAACCCAGGACCTCGCACATACTCTGCAACCACTCTACTATTAAGCTGCACTCCCAGACCCTTTTTTATTTTTTATCTTGAGACAGGGTCTCACTATGTTACGCAGGCTGCCTCTGGCCTTGAACTTTCGATCCTCCAGCCTTGGCCTCCCAAGTGGATAGGATTACAGGTGTGTGCCACCATGCCCCTCTTAGTGCTCAGTAGATTTTGACCAAAACCTCCATGATCCCTGTGCCCTACCCTCCCTATCCACCCAGTCTGTTTTCCCAGATGAAAAAAGTCCTCAAAAGGAAATATTTTGCCAATGGAAAGGAGGTGAAATAAAAAAACGACAGGAATGCTAAAAGACATCAAAGTGGATCAGTTCAAAACCTGTTCTGAGCAGGGCAAAAAAATGTCTTGATAAATATATTGCATGATATGGAGAGTACTTTGAAGGTGCCTGAAGTTTGAACGTGTAAAATAAATACACATTTTTAATAAATAAATTCTGTATTTTTGGATCCCCTTATATATTATATTTAATCCAAATATAACAACGTGGTCTTTGTATTAACAGCTTTCCTGAGTCATAAGTGACATAGAGTAACTGCACAAATTTAAAGAGATATATGTATACACTCATGAATGAAACCATCGGAATAATCAAGATAATGCATCACCCCCAAAGTTACTCATTATAACTCAAACTTATCCCCCCCATCCTAGCCTGTTCCTAGGTAGTTGGTGACTTGTTTTTTGTTTGTTTGTTTGTTTGTTTGTTTGTGGTGCTGGAGAGCTAAACTCATGATCTTGTGCATACTTTGCCAGCACTCTATCACTAAGCTGCACCCTCAGCCCATTTTTTATTTTTTATTTTGCATTAGGGTCTTGCTAAGCTGTGCAGGCTCCCCCTGGCCTCGAAGTTGTGATCCTCCTGACTCTGCCTCCCAAGTCTCTGGGATTACAGACATGCATCACCATGCCTGGCTGGTGATTTGTTTTTGATCACTGTAGATATATTTGCATTTGTCAGGGTGTGTGTGTGTGTGTGTGTGTGTGTGTGTGTGTGTATGTGTGTGTGTGTGTGTGTGTGTACCACTGGGCTGCAATCCCAGTCAATTTTTATTTTATTTGTTTTTTCATTTTTATTTTTAAAGTTACCAAGTAATGCTTATTGATTAGTTATTACTTTAAGCTTCGATAAATAGTGTTTAACTCAGAATTAGTCACTTGACAACTATCAATTTTCACCTAAAACACCTGCAATTTCTCTAAGGAGAATTCATTGCACAGTCATTTGCATTACTATTTTGTGAATGTCTTAGGATTCCACTCACAGCTTACTCTAGAGGGTGGGAACATGCACATGTTAGTCCAAGATTACTGCTCCTCTAGGAGAGGGCTTTACCATATTTATTTCTGCCTTTCCCACAGTACCTACCATAGAGTTTTCATTTTTTAGTTTTTATTTAGAGTCAGAGTCTCACTAAATTATGCAGGCTGCCTTTGACCTCAATCTTCTAGGCCCACACCACCACACCCAGCCTCCAGGCCTAGAATTTTTGTGTAAATGGAAGAATAATGTTTGACTTTTAGTTGTTTGGCTTCTTTTACCCAGTATGATTATTTTGAATTCATCTACGTTGCTGCTGTATAAACAGCTAATTCCTTTTTACTGTTGAGTAGTATTTTATTTTATGTATATACCACAGTTCATCTACTCACTTGCTCATGGACTTTTAGGTTATTTTTTGTTCTACATATAAAATACTTATAAACATTATACATAAAACTGCTATGAACATTTAAGTAAAACATGTGTGAACATATGCTTGCTCACTCTTGTGCCTTCTCCCCTCCTCCTCCTCCTCCACCTCCTCCTCCTCCACCTCCTCCTCCTCCTTCTGCTCCTCCTCCTTCTTCCCTCTCTCTCAATGAATTCCTAAAATGATTTGCCAAACTAGATACTGACATACCAAAAATGACCTTGGGCTAATTCACAGAACTTGTGAGTATGTTACCTTATGTGGAAAAAGATTCTTTGTACATGTGATTTAGTTAAAGATTTTGAAATGAGAGATTATCCAGATCATCCAAGAGGGACAAAAGATAATCACAAAGGCCCTTCTAAGAGGGAAGCTATAGAGTTAGAATGTAAACTGACAATGGAGAGAGGGAATAAAGGACACTATGCTGCTAACTTAAAAGTTGATGGGACATGAGCCAAATAAATCAGGCAACCTTTAGAAGCTGGAAGGCACTGGGCGCGGTGGCACATACCTGTTAATCTCAGTGACTCAGGAGGTGGAGGCAGGAGGATCTCAAGTTTGAGGCCACCTGTGTTTTAGTGAGATCTTGTCTCAAGATAAAAAAAAAGAAAGAAAGAGGAATGAGAGAGAGAGAGAGAGAGAGAGAGAGAGAGAGAGAGAGAGAGAAAGGGGGCTGGAGGGCAGTTCAGTGGTAGAGCACTTACAAAGCATGTGTAAAACCCTAGGTTCAACTCCCTAGTACTGGGAAAAACTAAACCAAACCAAACCAACCAACCAAACAAACAAAAACAGAAGGCAAGGAAATTGATTCTTTTCTGAAGATTCCAGAGGAACCAGATGTCGAGAACATTTTCACTTTAGCTCAGTGAGATTCATTTTGGAGTTCTCACGTCTAGAACTATGAAATGATAAAGTTGTGTTGTTTGAAACCACTGAGTTTGTGGTAATTTGATATATCAGCAATAGAATAATAGAATGTAATGGCTAGGTCATTTAGTACAGTAGGCTTATTTTATCTTTTAAAGAACCTTCCAAACTATTTTCCAAAGAGATTGTACCATTTCAAAATCCCACTAAGAGTGTATGAAAATTCTAGTTACTTTATCTGGTCACCAATATTTAGTGTAGTTAATGTTTTTTTTTTAACATTCTAGTGGCTTTAATTTGCATTTTCCTAGCGAACATCTTGTATACTAATTTGCCATCCACATGTCTTCCAGTGAAGTATCTGTTTAAATGATTTGCCCGTTTTTAAAAATTGGATTGTCTTTTTATTATTAAGTATATTCTGTTGTTGTTGGGTGGAGTATTTGATAAATATGTATTAAGTGAAGTTGGCTCAAGCATTGTATAGCCTTACAGATTTTCTGCCTACCTAGTCTATGAGAAAGGTACTGAAACCTGTGATAACCGTGGAATTGTATATTTTTCCTTGCAGTTCTATCAGTTTTGCTTTGTGTATTTGAAGCTCTGTTTTCACATACATATTCATGTAGAATTCCTAAGTTCTCTTGATCAATCGACTGTTTTATTTTATTAAATGACCCTTGTTAGCTCATGTAAGTCTTTGCTCAGAAATCTACCCTAGTATTCTTTTGGTTAGTATTAGTGTGTGATACTTTTTCCTGTCTATATTTTTAAAATGGGTTTCTTCTTTCTTCCTTTTCCTTCCTTAATTTCTTTCTTTTATTCTTTTTCTTTTTCTTTCTTTCTTATTTTCTTTTGACAGACTGTTATTCTGTAGCTGATGCTGGCCTGCTAGGACTTGCTATGGACTCAAACTCATGATGATCCTCCTGCCTCAGTCTCCCTCGTGTTTAGATTATATATGTGTACGAACATGCCCAACTCTAAATAGGTTTCTGATAGGCAGCATATAGTTCAGTCTATTTTAAAAATCCAACTTGACAATATCTGCCTTGAAATTGGGGTGTTTAAGGGCTGGAGATGTGACTCAGTGGTAAAGTGCTGACCTGGGTTAAATACCCAGCACCATTTTTAAAAGTGGAGTCTTTATGCCATTTATATTTAATGTAATTAATGATATGATAGGGTTTAAAGCTCCCATCCTGCTTTTCATTTTCTACTTGTCATCTTTTCCCTCTTCTTCCTTTTTTTTACTTCTTACAGATTAATTTTTATTATTATTTTACCTCCAGTTGTTGGTCTATTAGCTATAACTTGTTTTGTATTATAGTGGTTGGTTTAGAATTTCTAAAATACATCTATAAATTTTTATTTTTAAACAACTTTATTGAACACAGTTCACACACCATTCACTTTATCTATTTAAAGTATACAATTCAATGGCTTTTAGTGTAATTATAGAATTTTGCAACCATGACTGCAATCAGTTTTTGAGCATTTTCATTACCCCCAACAAGAAACTACACACCGTAACCACCTGCCCCCTCCATCCCTCCATTCCCCTCAGCCATAGGCAGCCATTAATCTTATTTCTGTTTCTACAGATTTGCCTATTCTGGATATTTCATGTAAATGAAATCATACAATACATGGTCATTTGTTACTGGCTTTTCCCAATTAGCACAGTGTTTTCAAGGATCATCCATGCTGTTAGTACTTCATTCCATTTCTTTAACAAGTAATATTCCCATTATATGGATATAACCCCTACATGTCTGTCAGCTTGTTGTGCTGTGGGGGCTTGAATGTTGCTGAGATGCTGAAACCTATGCTACCAGTGTTTCAGAAACCAGCAGGGCCACCCATAGTGGACAGGTTTTAGCTGAGCTTCTAGACTAATAACAGACTATGAAGAAGGACCTGACATCCCACTCCCAAAACAATTAGCCATTGAAAACCCTATGAATAGTAGAGAAGCACTGTCAAATATACTAACAGAAAAATGAGCCTCCCAGGCTGGAAAGCATTCAAAAGATGACTGGGGAAGAATTGCTTTCTCCAAGTAGAGTCGACCTTAATGATGGGAATGGAGGAAAGCCTCTGGGACCTCCTTTTGCTGATGTGGCTGCACAACACAAAATGAGAATAAACACAGTGACTGCAACAATGGGCTGAAACATAAAAAGATCATGTGTATGGCACAGCATTGGGTAGTGTTTCATTCTGTTATACATAGAGTCACTATGAGTCAGTCCTGACTCAATGGCACCTAACAACAACAACATATAGACATAATACATTTTATGTAGTCATTGTCATCAGTTGATAGACATTTGGGTTATTTCCATTTTGGACTATTATGAATAATTCTGCTATAAATATTTATATACAAATTTTTGGGTGTTGTTATTTGCCATCTAGTCCAGTCTGACTCATAGAGACCCTCGTAGGGTTCTCAATGGTTGCTTGTTTTTCAGGATTGCTTCGAGAGTGGATTGCCATGTCCTTCTCCCATTTTTGCCGTGCTGGGGATTGAAACTGGGTCCTCAGAGAATGCAGAGTAGCACTCTATCAACTGAGCTAAACCCTAGCCCAAATTTTTGTGTGGATATATATTTTCATTTACTTGGCTATATACTTGGGCATAGAATTACCAAATCATGTGGTAACTCTGTGTTAACCACTTATGAAGGAACTTCCAGACTGTTTTTCAAAGCAGATACATTCTTTTTTCCCCCTTGTTTCAATATTGTAGCCATGCTGGCCTTGAATTTGTGATCCTCCTGCCTCAGCCTCCCAAAGGCTGGAATTATAGATGTACGCCACCAAGCCCAGCTAGCTGCATCATTTTAAAGTCCCACAGGAAGTATATGAGAGTTTTTATTTCTCCATATACTCATTAACACTTGTTATTATTTTTCTTTTTGATTATAGCCATCCTAGTGGGTGTGAAGTGTATATCACATTGTGGTTTTAACTTGCATTTCCTTCATGTATAGTATATACCTTGTTGTTGTTGTTAGGTGCCATCGAGTCGTACCCAACTCATAGTGACCCTCATAGGGTTTTCAATGGCAGATTGTTTCAGGATTGCCTTGGGAGTGGGTTGCAACGTCCTTCTCCCATTTTTTGCAGTGCTGGGAATCGAACTCGAGACCTCAGAGACTGCAGAGCAGCGCTCTACCAACTGAGCTAAATCCCAGCCCCTGTATATACCTTACCTTATTAAAATCTACCTTCAAGAATTATGCTAGTATAAGAATCTCATAAGAACATATATCTATTTTTCCTCTCTTACTTCTGTACTATTGCCATACCTTTTATTTTTACAGATATTATGAGCACTAGAAAATATTGTTATGGTTTTTGCCTTAAATATTTGCTTGTCTGTAGCCATAGTACCCTGGCATCCCATCCTGCCTGATCTTGGAAACTAAGCAGGGTCGGCCTGGTTAGTACTTGGATGAGAGACCGCCTGGGAATACCAGGTGCTGCAGGCTTGGGAGAAGGGCCTGGCAACCCACTCCAGAAACAATCTGCCATTGAAAACCCTATGAATAGCAGAGAAGCACTGACATAGTGCCGGGCATGGCCCAGTGTCGAGAAGTGTTTCATTTGTTGTACATCGGGTCACTATGAGTCAGACCTGACTCCATGGTACCTAACAACAACAAATACCTGCTTACGTTTTCAAATAGTCTTATTAAGATAAAAGTCATAAGCCATACAATTCACCCATTAAGATGCACAACTCAATGGCTTTAGTACATTTAGAGTTAATCATCACCACTATTAATTTTAGAACATTTTCATCATTTTTGAAATAAACCTTATATCCATTAGCAGTCAGTCTCCATTTCTCCCCAATTTTCCCAGATCTAGGCAGCCACTAATCTACTTCTGTCTTATAGATTTGCTTATTCTGCCCATTTCAGGTAAATAGACCCCTATAATATATGGTCTTTTGTGACTAGCTAGACAATTACATTTTAATTATTTTTTGTGGTGCTGGAGATCAAACTCAGGGTATCATGTATGTTAGACAAGTGCTCTACCAACTGACCTACACCACTAGTCATAAAATTTTAAAATAAGGAAAAATAGTATTGTATATTTACCTTATATTTTCATCATTTCCAGTGCTTAGTCTCCATATCTTTTTGTAGTTCCAGGTTTCCATCTGGTTTCAGTTATCTTTTGCTTGGCAGATTTCTTTTCACATTTCTAGTCATGTATTTTGGTTAGTGTTAAATTCTTTCAGCTTTTAGGTGTGTGACAAAGTTTTAATTTTGCCTTCCTTTTTGGAAGATATAATCACTGAGTACAGAAATTTCAGTTGGCAGATTTTTATCCTTCACTTCATTTTAATCATTTTTTTTTTCACACAAATGGTGCCGCACCATCTTTTGGGTTGCATTATTTCCAAAAAGAAATCTGCTGGATTTTGAAAACTTTGTTCTTCTGTTTGTTATATGTGGTCTTTGCCTGGCTGCTTTTAAGCTTTTCTCTTCACCATAATTGAATTATAATATGCCTTGTTGTAGTTTTCTTCTTTTTTCTTATTGTGTGGGGTTCATTGAACTTCTTATAATTTTTGGCACATTCAGAAAATTTTTCATCCATTACCCCAACAAATATTTTTTTCTGTCCTACCCACCTTTTCCAAGGATTTCAATTGTATATGTATTAGGCCACTTGACTTTATCCTGATGTTTAGTCTTTTTTCTGAGCATTTTGGATAATTTGTATTGTTATATTTTCTATTCACTAATGTTTTCTTCTAGTCTCTAACCTGCCATTAATCCCATCCAGTGTATTTTATCTCAGACATTCATCTCTATGATTTTAAAATCTTCTTTTAAATGCTCTGTGTTTTTAACATGCTTCTTGAACATATAACATACAGGTATAATAATAAACTATCTAATACTATCTAATAACCCAGATAACACTAACACCGATGATAATCTCTATCAGTCTGCTATTTATATTGATAAATTATTATTATTATTATTATTATTATTATTATTAGTCATATTTTTCCATTTCCTTATGTGCCTGGTCATTTTTCTTTGCGAGTTTTATGTTGTTTGATGCTGAGTAGTTTTGTGTTCTTTCTGATATTCTTGAGCATCGTTCATTTAAGTTAGTTGGAAATAGTTTGCTCCTTTTGAGGTTTCCCTTCAAGCTTTGTTTGTGGGATAAAAGTAGCCTTTACAACTAATTTTGCACTGTTAACTAAGATAGTGAATTATATCCTGCCTTATGTTCCATGTGTTCTCAGCTCTTTTCACTCTGGCTGGTGGGAATGAAAGCAGTCTCCCCCTGTGCAGGCTACAGGGCCTGCTCTCACTGCTTACATCTGGTGAGACAGATTCTTCCCTAGATCTTCCAGGAGGAACACAATGCTGCCGACACCTCAGTTTTAGCCCAGGAAGGTCTGTTTTGGATTCTGACCTTTCAGAACTGTAAGATAAGAAGTTTGTGTTGTTCTAAGGCACAAGTCTGTGGTGACTTGTTACAGCAGCAACAGAAAAGTAATATGCTTTCTTTTATATATTTTGCCCAGCTTTTTATTTAAGATGAGACTGTAAATCCAATTTGTTACCTCATCATGGCCTGAAGCAAAAGTCCCAGCCAATTTTTTTTTCTTTTTTGTTTTAACCCAAGCCCACTATTCCAGTCAGAAAAAGACTGAATAAATGTAAAAGCTTTTCGGGTAAGGTCAGCTAAAATAAAATAAAAGATCATGGGGCATGTACATGAGGAAATACACTACGATAAACAAAGAGAAGCTAAATGCATAAAATCAGAATAAAAACTGAGAATGAAAATATCATATAACTACTACTAGTATGATAACTACTAGTTATCATACAACTACTAAACTACAAATATAATGGATGGAGGAACCATAACGTACAAAGCAAGCAGTTCCTTTGTGGAAGGCTTTTATTTATGGAATCATGGCTTCAGGATTTTCATTCATTTTAGAAGTTCATTGTCATTGTCTGTTTTAACATTGCTTCTCCATCTCTCTCCTTATCTCTCCATTTCTTTTTCCTCTTCTCTTCTCTCTTCTATCCTCCTCTCTTCCTTAGACTCCAATCCTATGTATGTTAGACTAGTATTTCAAATGTAAGAGAGGCTTCTGATATACTGTAACATGATTCCTAACACATCTGGTTTCAGGACAGCCATGCTGTGTTCCACATATCCTGGCAGTACATCAAGCACATGCCTTGTATGTCTTTTCTCTGATTTCCCCAAAGCTAGAGAAGGTCACTGTCATGAACAAGTGCAATCTAGAAGAATGGGGGAATTAACTCTAAGCCAAATGGGGAGCAGGCACTGTGGAATGAATACCCAGCCTTCCTATTCTCTTGCAGGATAGTTCTGAGGTATGTTTTATGTGGTTCCTCAGAAGGTCTCCAGCAAGAGGGGGATCTGTCTTTATTCCTGCTCTTATAGTGAAATATGCCTGCAGCCATAGCACTGTGGTGTTGGATTCCATCAGATCTCAGAAGCTAAGCAGGGTCGGGCATGGTTAGTACTTGGATTGGGAGACCACAGGGGAACACCAGGGGCTATAGGCTTAGGAGAAGAACCTGGCAACCCACCCCCAAAAAACAACTAGCCATTGAAAACCCTATAAATAGCAGAGAAGCACTGACAATAGTGTTTCATCTGTTGTATGTAGGGTCACTATGAGTTGGACATGGACTCAATGGCACCTAACGATAACAACATAGTGAAATACCACAGACCGAATAATTTGTAAATAAATAAATAAATAAATAAATATTTTTCACACTTTTGGAGGTTGGGAAGTCCACGACAAAGGTGCCAGCAGATTTTGTGTCTGGTGAGGTCTAGCTCTCTACTTCCAGAATGGTGCCTTCTTCCTGCATTCTCACATGAAGGAAGGAGCAAAACCAGACAAAACTCTCTCCTTTTGGGTGTTGTGTTGTCCTTTGGGTCCTGGAGATTGAACCTAGGGTCCACAGATGCTAGGTATGTGCCACCACTGTAAGGTCTGGTGATCATTTGCCTTTTCTAAGGCTATTTCCTCATCTCTAAATTGAATAATGCCAACTGGGCACTGTGGCGCATGTCTATAATCTCAGCAACTCAGGAGACTGAGGCAGGAGGATCACAAGTTCGAGGCCAGAGGCAGCCTGTGTAACTTAACAAGACCCTGTCTCAAAATAAAATCTAAGAAAATGTGCTAGAGGTGCAGTGCGGTGGTAGAGCATTTGCAAAGTATGCTCAAGACCCTGGGTTCAATCCTACAATACTGAAAAACAAAATAAATTGGACAATGCCATGAGCACAGTGTAATGGAATGTATACAGGACATACAGAACCTTAGTTGGAAAGATCTGGGATCAAATTCCAACTCTAAAAACTATGAGCTGTGCTACCAAAGACCATTTTCTTAATATCTTTAAACTTTTGTTTCTGAGTTGTCAACATTGTTATAATAATCTACCTCAAACATTACTGGCTCATAGTTCCTTTCTCTTTCCCTCCATCTACTTGTCTACTCCCCCACACGTCTGCCAGTTTGCCACACTGTGGGGGCTTGCGTGTTGCGTTGAGGCTGAGAGCTCTGCCACTGTAACCTCAGACATGAGCAAGGTTACCCATGGTGGACAGGTTTTCAGCTGAGCTTCCAGACTAAGACAGACTAGGGAGTAGGACCTGGCAAGCCACTCCCGAAACAACTAGCCATTGAAAACCCTATGGATAGCAAAGAAACACTGTCAGATATAGTGCCGGAAAATGAGGCCCCCAGGTTGGAAGGCACTCAGAAGACTACTGGGGAAGAGTTGCCTCCTCAAAGGAAAGTCTACTGTGACAACGGAAATGGAATAAAACCCCAGGGTGCTCAACTTGCTGATGTGGCACGACTCAAAATGAGGAGGAACAACTGTAAACATTCATTAATAATTGGAACATGTAATGTATGTAGTATGAATCTAAGAAAATTAGAAATTGTTAAAAGAAAAATGGAGCACATAAACATTAACATTCTAGGCATCAGTGAGCTAAAATGGGCCGGCATAGGCCATTTTGAGTCAGACAATCATATGGTCTACTATGCTGGGAATGATAAACTAAAGAGAAAGGGGTTGCATTCATCATCAAAAAAGACATTTCAAGATCTGTCCTGAAATACAATGTTGTCTGTATATCCATACGTATCCAGGCGTATATCCATATGTATCCAGGCGTATATCCATACGCCTACAAGGAAGGCCAGTTAATATGACTAATCTCCAAATTTATGCACTCACCACTAAGGCCACAAATGAAGAAAGGGAAGACTTTTATCAGCTTCTGCAATCTGAAATAGATCAAACATGCAGTCAAGACATACTGATAATCACTGGTGACTGGAATACAAAGGTTGGAAACAAACAAGAAGGCTCAGTAGTTGGAAAATATGGTCTTGGGAACAGAAACGAAGCTGGAGATCGCATGATAGAATTTTGTCAGACCAATGACCTTTTAATTGCAAACACATTTTTTCAACATCATAAATAGGGACTTCACCAGATGGAACATACAGGAATCAAACTGACTACATATGTGGAAAGAGACGATGGAAAAGCTCTGTACAAAATGTCAAAACAAGACCAGGTGCTGACTGTGGATCAGACCATCAACTTCTCATATGCAAGTTCAAACTGAAGCTGAAGAAAATTAGAACAAGTATACGAGAGCCACGGTATGACCTTGAGTTTATCCCACCTGAGTTCAGAGACCACCTCAAAAATAGGTTTAATGCATTAGACACAAATGATAGGAGCCAGAAGAGTTGTGGCATGACATAAAAGATAACATTCAAAAAGGAAGCAAAAAGTTCTTAAAAAGACAACAAAAAAAGAAAAGACCAAATTATGTGTCAAAAGAGACACTGGACCTTGCCCTCAAATGTCAAGCAAGTAAAGTAAAAGGCAGACATGACGAAGTTCAGGAACTAAACAGAAGATTTCAGAAGGCAGCTCGAGAAGACAAGAACAAATATTATAATGACATGTGCAAGGAGCTGGAGGCAGAAAACCAAAAGGGAAGAACACGCTCTGTGTTTCTCAAGCTTAAGGAAGTAAAGAAAAAATTCAAGCCTCGAGTGGCAGTAGTGAAAGATTCTACAGGGAAAATATTAAATGATGCAGGAAACATCAAAAGAAGATGGGAAGAATACACAGAGTCATTATACAAGAAAGAACTGGTAGATGACCAACCATTCCAAGAAGTTGCATATGAAGAGGAACCAATGGTGTTGAAGGATGAAGTGGAAGCTGCCTTGAAAGAACTGGCAAAACACAAGGCTCCAGGAATTGATGGGATACCAATAGAGATGTTTCAGTAAACAGATGCAGCACTGGAGGTGTTAACATGTTTATGCCAACAGATTTGGAAAACAGCTACTTGGCCAACTGACTGGAAGAGATCCATATTTGTGCCTATTCCCAAAAAAGGGGATCCAACTGAATGTGCAAACTATCAGACAATATCATTAATATCACACACCAGCAAAATTCTACTAAAGATCATTCAGAAGCAACGGCAGCAGTATACAGACAGGGAATTACTGGAAAATCAAGCGGGATTCAGAAGAGA